>CANTUT010000804.1:87500-92500 GCA_947687605.1 Reutealis trisperma | reverse complement strand
GCCAACGCAACGGGCCCGTCGTGCCTCCCCCGGCCGATCGGCTCGGAAGGTGATTTCCTGTAATTTTTGCGGGCATTTTAGGTTGCTAGCATTGGTGGCGTGGTTGTCTGCTGCAACCGGATGCAAATTGGCTACCACTTGCCTAGCACTTCCGGCAAGCCAGCGAGACGGGCCCGTCGTGCTTCCCCCGGCCGATCGGCTCGAAATGTGATTTCCTTTCACTTTTGCAGGCATTTTTGGCTGCTAGCATTGGTGGCCTACTTGTTTGTTGCAACCAAAAACAAATTGCCTACCAATTGCCCACCACTTTCGGCACGACCACGCCACGGGCCCGTTCGTCCCTCCCTCCACCGATCGGCTCGAAGGACGGTGTCTTTTTTGATCATGCGTGTGTTTTCGGCTGTTAACATTCATGGCATGTTTGTTTATTGCAATAAAAAACAAATTGGCCACCACTTGCCCGCCACTTTCGTCAAGCCTACGCCACGGGCCCGTTCGGCCACCGCAACGGGCCCGTTGTCCCTCCCTCCGCCCGTTCTCCCCCCATCCGCCTTTGCACTGAGAAGATGATGAGCCATTTTGTTTGTTGGATTGTCCCAAACATGTGTGCAAAAAATTGGACCCAAATTCCTTAGAGATAAAATTTTATGGGGTACTCTCCTCCTCGCACCTAGTGCTTTCTCCTCCTCGCACAGCCCAGTTTGCACATTTTGCATATATGTAACGGGGGATTGATTTTGTAATTCTTATAAGGGGAAATGTGATAGATTTTGTAATTAGGTCATTTTCACTATGTTATCTTGTAATAAAGGAGGACTCTCCTCCTCGCACCTTATGCTTTCTCCTCCTCGCACAGCCCAGTTTGCTCTTTTAGCATATATAGGGGGGAGTGACTGGTGAGCCAAGTGATTGGGGAGCCAGGCACTGTTGGTTGCTTAGCTCGTTGTAAGGTCCCCCCTACTTACAATGGGCGCACTGTGGCTTCTATGATGTAATGAATTACAAATCAATGAAATGAGATTGGCTTGATGTTTCCTCATGGGCTGTCCCGTTCTATTACGAATGCTTGGTTGCTAAACTATTGTTATGCTATGTTGTCGCTTTCATGCTATCATTGATAACATTGGCCCGTTATTGATATAAATCTTGCTATGCTTATGCACAGGTAACTGAACATTTGGCTGGCTTGTGATTGTTAGCAAGCGCCGCACGGTCCCAACGGTGTTACAAGAGACTGGGCCCGTGACATTTGGTATCAGAGCAATAACAAACCTTATTATTGTTTGATAGCCATGACGAAAACATCTTCGAGGATGGATGTGTTGGAAAAGCGATTTGATGAACTACTTGAAGCATGGAAAAGTAGTACGTCGAAGGATGGGCAGTCCGTAGAGCTGCCGCCGGCCTTTGGGCACATTGGAACCATGGAAAAACGCATTGAAGCGCTTGAAAAGAAAATTGCTGATTGTGAAGCCACAGTGCTCACTTTATCCCAAGGTGGTGACTCAATTGGTGATGAGAAATTCCACCGTCTCGAAGCCACCATCAAAATTTTGGAAGGCTTAAGGCCTCGCTTGGCAAACTTGGAGGAGCTCACTCCTCGTGTTACTAATCTGGAGGGTTTAGTGCCCCGTACTAATTTTCTGGAGGGTTTAGTGCCCCGTACTAATATTTTGGAGGGTTTAGTGCCCCGTATTGATAACTTGGAGGGTTTAGTGCCCCGTATTAATATTCTGGAGGGTTTAGTGCCCCGTACTGTTATTTTGGAGGGTTTAGTGCCCCGTATTGATAACCTGGAGGGTTTAGTGCCCCGTATGAATATCTTGGAGGGTTTAGTGCCCCGTATAACTGAACTGGAGGGCTTAAGGCCCCGTTTTGCAGATTTGGAAGGTACAATAACCCGCTTGCTGGCGCTAGAGGAGATGCCTAAAGAGCTTGAGGCCTCATACAAAACTTTAGCAGAGGAATTTGACTCTGTGACAGACGATGCTAGAGAGGCAATCGTAGCAGTCCGAAATGAGTTGAAGGAATTGGAGGGCAAGGTCAATTCTCTGACGGTCAATGCAGGGAATTGCGAAGCAGGACCCGAGACAGGAAGGATGAAAATTCCTGAGCCCAAACCCTTTAATGGGATGAGGGATGCAAGGGAAGTAGATAATTTTCTTTTTGATCTTGATAATTATTTTGATGCTATTAACATTTCTTCTGATGTGAGAAAGCTAAAGTTAGCTCCAATGTACTTAACGGATGATGCAAAGGTGTGGTGGCGGACTAAAGCTGATGGGATTCGGAATGGGTTATACACAGTGGAGGCTTGGGATGACTTTAAACGAGAATTAAAATCCCAATTTTATCCGGAGAATGTAGCATACAATGCTCGATGCCAGTTGATGGAACTAAAACATACGGGGTCGGTGAAAGAATATGTTCGAAAATTTCAACGGATCATGTTGGATGTACAAGACATGGGGGAGAATGATAAATTATTTCATTTCATCCATGGGTTAAAACCTGAGGCCAAAACAGAGTTAAGGATGAAAGGCACGAGAGATCTCGCCTCAGCATTAGCCGCAGCAGAAAGTATTGATGACTATTCGGACAGTGCCCAGAAAAGAAAGTATCCATCTTTTGGAAACTTTGATAGAAGGCAAAATAAGTGGCCAAGGCCTTTCAGCAATGAAGGCTTCGGAATGAGATCCTCTTTTAATGGAGGGGATAAAGGAAATTCCAACTCAGGTGGGGTTGAAAATAGAGGCACAATCGGAATTGGAGACAGGAAAGGTTGGAATTTTAGGGAAGGAAATGCGGGATCCAAAACCTCTGGTACATCTAACTCTTTTGTACAACCCCCACGAAACATAAAGTGTTTCCTATGTCGAGGACCTCATAGAGTGGGGGAGTGCCCAAATCGAGCGGCTTTGAATGCTTTGAGGGCCTTACAGGAAGAAGAAAATCATGAGACAGAAGAGGCAAAAGAGTTCGATTCGGAGGAAAATGAACAATCTGCAATGGGGGCAATGAGATTTCTTGGGGCCCTAGAGAGACAAATGGATCAATCAAAGAAACAAAAGGAGAGAGGGCTGATGTATGTCGATATTGTAATAAATGGCAAATCCTCAAGAGCCCTAGTGGATACAGGGGCTACGGATAACTTTGTGGCAGAAACTGAGGCTTCTCGCCTTCGATTAGAAATTCAGAAGGATGTGGGAAAGTTGAAAGCAGTAAACTCAAAAGCGATTGAAACAGTGGGCATGTCTAGGGCAGTGGCTTGTCGACTAGGCCCCTGGACTGGTCAGGTGGACTTTACAGTGGCTCCGATGGATGATTTTGATGTTGTTTTGGGTTTGGATTTCTTAACGAAGTCTAGGGCCATCCCGGTCCCAGCAGCCAATTGTTTGTTGCTAATGGGGGAGCAACCTTGTGTGGTTCCCATATCCATAAGTCCTATCGCGGAGAAAAAGGTACTCTCGGCTCTCCAATTTAAGAAAGGGGTAAAGAGAAGAGAGCCAACTTATGCAGTGGTCCCCATCTTAAAAGAACAAGAAGTAGGCTTTGGGTATCCAGAAGACATCAGAGATGTGATGTTAGAATTTGAAGATATAATGCCGGATCAATTACCCAAAGCACTGCCCCCACGTCGAGATGTAGATCACAGTATTGAACTTATTCCTGGAGCAAAGCCGCCAGCTAAAGCTCCCTATAGAATGGCCCCACCGGAACTAGCCGAGTTGCGGAAACAATTGGATGAATTACTAGAAGCGGGATTCATTAGACTCTCAAAAGCTCCTTTTGGCGCCCCAGTGTTGTTCCAAAAGAAGCAAGATGGTAGCTTGAGATTGTGTGTTGATTATCGGGCTCTCAATAAAGTGACAGTACGGAACAAGTACCCAATCCCACTCATCGCAGATCTCTTTGACCAGTTGAGTCAAGCTAAGTACTTCACCAAATTAGATCTTCGATCAGGGTACCATCAAGTTCGAGTTGCGGAGGGGGACGAACCAAAGACCACATGTGTTACTCGATATGGTGCGTTTGAATTTCTTGTTATGCCTTTTGGTTTAACTAATGCTCCTGCTACTTTTTGTACTTTGATGAACCAGGTGTTTCACGAATATCTAGACAAATTTGTGGTGGTTTATTTGGATGACATTGTAGTGTATAGCACTACACTGGAGGAACATCGGGAGCATTTACGATTGGTCTTTGAGAAGCTGAGACAGAATCAACTCTTTGTGAAAAGGGAAAAATGTGCTTTTGCCCAAAAGAGCATAAAATTCTTAGGGCATGTGATCGAACAAGGCCGATTGAAGATGGATCAAGCCAAAGTGAAAGCCATTCAGGAGTGGAGCATACCCACTGGTGTGACTGAACTCCGGTCATTCTTGGGATTGGCAAATTATTACAGGCGATTCATTTCAGGATACTCACAGAGGATATGGCCCCTTACAGAACTTCTGAAGAAGGGACACAGTTGGCAATGGACAAAGGATTGCCAAGAATCCTTTGAAAACTTGAAGCAAGCTATATTGGCGGATCCAGTATTGGTGTTACCGAATATGTCAAAACCCTTCGAAATACATACTGATGCTTCAGATTTTGCTTTGGGTGGAGTATTGATGCAGGAAAAACATCCAATTGCCTTTGAGAGCAGGAAATTTAGTGAGACAGAACGGCGATACACGGCACAAGAGAAGGAATTGTTAGCAGTTATACATTGTCTTCGGGTGTGGAGACACTACATTCTGGGGTCCAAATTTGTGGTAAAGACAGATAATACGGCGGTGAGTCACTTCCTTACGCAGGCCAAATTGACACCCAAGCAAGCCCGATGGCAAGAATACTTGGCAGAATTTGATTTTCACTTCGAGTACAAGCCAGGGGTGACGAATCGAGTGGCAGATGCCCTTAGTAGAAAAGCAGAGTTGGCGGTGCTAAAACAGTTGGCTCAATTGTCGTGCAGTAGCCTAAACTCATCTATGCGCAACCAGATCCGGGAAAAC
>CANTUT010000804.1:55000-57500 GCA_947687605.1 Reutealis trisperma | reverse complement strand
CGTGCGCTCGCCGTCCGCCAACACAATAGGCTACCGCTGTGCCTCCACGGCCAATGGAGGTTAATCTCACATTGCCGACAGAGGTTAACCGACAGGCGACGGGCCCGTTCTCCCCCGGCCTTTCAGCACGAAATGTGATTTCCTTTCATTTTTTCGGGCATTCTCGGTTGCTAGCATTGGTGGCGTGGTTGGTTGTTGCAACCGAATGCAAATTGGCTACGACTTTCCCAGCACTTCCCGCAAGCCAGCGGAACGGGCCCATCGTGCCTCCCCCGGCCGATCGGCTCGGAAGTTGATTTGCTTTCGTTTTTGCGGGCATTTTCGGCTGCTATCATTGGTGGCGTGCTTGTTCGCTGCAACCGGATGCCAATTGGCTGCGACTTGCCTAGCACTTCCGGCAAGCCAGCGCAACGGGCCCGTCGTCCCTCCCCCGGCCGGTCGGCTGGAAATTTGATTTGCTTTCACTTTTGCTGGCGTTTTCGGTTGCCAGCATTGGTGGCGTGCTTGTTTGCTGCAACCGAATGCGAATTGGCTACGACTTGCCCAGCACTTCCGATAAACCAGCGCAACGGGCCCGTCGTGCCTCCCCCGGCCGATCGGCTCAGAAGGTGATTTCCTATAATTTTTGCGGGCATTTCAGGTTGCCAGCATTGGTGGCGTGGTTGTCTGCTGCAACCGAATGCAAATTGGCTACCACTTGCCTAGCACTTCCGGCAAGCCAACGCAACGGGCCCGTCGTCCCTCCCCGGCCGATCGGCTCGAAATGTGATTTCCTTTCATTTTTGCAGGCGTTTTCAGCTGCTAGCATTGGTGGCCTACTTGTTTGTTGCAACCAAAAACAAATTGCCTACCAATTGCCCACCACTTTCGGCACGACCACGCCACGGGCCCGTTCGTCCCTCCCTCCACCGATCGGCTCGAAGGACGGTGTTTTTTTTGTTCATGCGTGTGTTTTCGGCTGTTAACATTCATGGCATGTTTGTTTATTGCAATAAAAAACAAATTGGCCACCACTTGCCCGCCGCTTTCGTCAAGCCTACGCCACGGGCCCGTTCGGCCAACTCAACGGGCCCGTTGTCCCTCCCTCCGCCCGTTCTCCCCCCATCCGCCTTTGCACTAAGAGGATAGGCATCCGTTCTCCAACCTATGTGCTGGCAGCGCAACGGGCACATGCTGCCAGCGCAACGGGCCCATCATCCCTCCCTCGGCCGATAGGCTCGAAATGCGATTTCCTTTCATTTTTGCCAGCATTTTCGGTTGCTCGCATCGGTGGCATGCTTGTTCTTTGCAACCGAATGCAAATTGGCTATCACTTGCCTGGCACTTCCAGCAAGCCTACAGCACGGGGCCGTCGTGCCTCCCTCGGCCAATCGACTCAAAAGGTGATTTCCTTTGGTTTTTGCAAGCGTTTTCGATTGCTAGCATTGGTGGCGTGGGTTTGTGCCTTATTGCCCTTCATTCGCTAATTGGGATGGATATGCATGCCTTGACCGTCGTTCATTTGCCAACCGCATGCTAATAGTCGTTAGCCCATCTGGCATGACTAGTCCTTAATTACCATTTACCCAACTAAGTGCTAATTAATGTTAACCCATTCGGTATGACTATGCCCTTCATCGCCTTCCATTAGCCGAGCAACTAATGCTGGCCTATAATAAGGTAGCAAATGACCAAAGTTCCAAAAACTATTGCCATTGCACGACCATAGTAAGATGGTCATCGTAGATATCATATGATATTAATGGTGAAGAGAAAAAAAAAATGGCGTTAGTGGTATTTGAACCCAAGACCAATCAATAAAATTAAAATAACTTAACCATTCAATCTACCAATTAATTTTTGTTATGCTCTCTACTGATATATTATATGTATCATTTTATCATATAATGTCAACATAGCCGTCAATTAATGCACAAATCCATTCTTCTTAATGGGAAGGTTATCCCCTTCAGTGGAAATTAGAAAATGATTTCTCTAACCTCAAGAAAATATTGTCGAAAGTTGTCAAAAATCCAAAAACCTTAGATTTAGGCCAAAATAAAATGTTTTTGGGGCCAAAACGGGACCAAACCGCCCTTTTGTTTTTGCAGGCATTTTCGATTGCTAGCATTGGTGGCGTGGTTGGTTGTTGCAACCGAATGCAAATTGGCTACGACTTGCCCAGCACTTCCGACAGGCCAACGCAACGGGCCCGTCGTGCCTCCCCCGGCCGATCGGCTCGGAAGGTGATTTCCTGTAATTTTTGCGGGCATTTTAGGTTGCTAGCATTGGTGGCGTGGTTGTCTGCTGCAACCGGATGCAAATTGGCTACCACTTGCCTAGCACTTCCGGCAAGCCAGCGAGACGGGCCCGTCGTGCTTCCCCCGGCCGATCGGCTCGAAATGTGATTTCCTTTCACTTTTGCAGGCATTTTTGGCTGCTAGCATTGGTGGCCTACTTGTTTGTTGCAACCAAAAACAAATTGCCTACCAATTGCCCACCACTTTCGGCACGACCACGC
>CANTUT010000803.1:75000-257500 GCA_947687605.1 Reutealis trisperma | reverse complement strand
ACTTAGGATTTTGGGGGGGCCTTAGGTAAAACTATAAAATGAAGCTTTGAAATTGAAAAATATAATGTAAATAAATAAATTCAAATTAAACCATTTTTTTTATGAATAATCTTTAATTTTATTAACATTGGAGGAAAAGTTAGATCATAGACAAAAATTCCATACTTCTAGACTCTAGGAAACAAAAGAAAAGAATAGTAGAAAAGCATAGTGCAAACTGAGCAACAACTCCTAATAAGACCAAAACTAAAAACGTAATAGTAAAAATGTACTCTCTCCGTCTCAAAAAAATTGTTTACTATTCTTTTTTAGAATATCTTGCCCACTCTAAAAATAAATATAGATATATGTCCATTTTATTCTTATTAATTGAAAGGTGTAATACGTGTTTATTTTCAAAATTAATAATAAATATAGTAATAAATAAGTATATGGAAAGGTATAAATGGAAAAATATAATAACTTTATGAGTTGGCAAGCAATTAATGATATTTTCTTTAATTGTCTAAGAAAAGAAAGTGGATAATCTTTTTTGAATGAATGGCGTAAGTAATTAAGAAAAATTTAATAAAATTAATTTGAATGTAGTTATTATTAGTGCTAATTTCTAGTTTACTACTTTTTCATTTTTGAAAACTAATTTTTAAGATATTCCTATTTTATAAACTTCTTAAGTTATATTTCTAAAATTTTAGCCTTTTCTCTACTTCATTTTATAAAAATAGTTTCTATTTTCTATATATATATCTATATATATATATATAGAGAGAGAGAGAGAGAGAGAGAGACTTTTTATAATTGAAGGGCTAAGACGGTTGACTTAGTCGCCTTATCCACTGAACCTCTCCTGAATAAGGCTAGATTCCTAAAGTTTTTTTTAGATATATTAAGGTATTGTTTAGTATACTTTTTGGAAAATATAATTTACAAGAAGTAGACTTTTCGAGAAGTAAACTTTACTTTACTTTATTTCTTAGAAAGTAAAATTTTCCGGGAACTAATTGTACTTATTGGGAAGTTGATTTTTGTTTTATTTGACTTAATAATAAAAAAGACAATAATACCAAAAAGTAGACATTCTACTTCTAAGAAACCTTTTTTAATAATAGCTACCAAAATTTTCCATTTCTTAGTAAATTCTACTACCTTAACTTGCTACATACCAAACACTACTTAAGACCATATTTGGTTAATGAAATAAAATAGATTGGAATGAAATATCAATTCATATGGAATAGAATATGTAGGAATAAAATAATCATTCCTAGATAATTATTATTTCACTTTTTTTTGTTCAACTTGAATTAACTATTTCTAAATAAATTATAATTAAATATCATATATATTAATATATATATCGTGGGTGGGTAGTCATGGGTGGTGGAGCAGTCATGGTGGTGGTGGTAGAGGATGATGGTGGTGGGAGGTGAGTGGTGGTGGTGGTGGTGGTGGTGCCAAGTGGCAGGTGTGGTGGTGGATGGAGTGGAGGTGATGGATAACAAAAGATTTATCAAGTAAATTTAAAATTGTTAAATAAGAAAATATAGTATTCTTAAATTGTGGAATAATCATTTTTCAATTCACATTGAATATTGTATTTACAAAATTAAAGAATAATAATTCTATAAAATAATTATTTTTTATTTAAATTTAAATTAAAGATTATAATAATTATTTTACATAAAATATTTATTTAATTTTTTAATTATTTCATAAATCAAATATAACTTAAATTTTGATGGATTCAACGTATTTTCCAACAAGTGTCACGTTGAGATCCACAAAGAGTTAATTTACTCGGAAACACATAAACATGTCACATGTCTCAAACCCCATATGTGGCCCTTTTGATATCAAGCTTAGAAACAGTGCAACTTCCAGAGTGACAATTTGGGTAAAGGCAAATACAATAAAAGAAGGATGCATAGCTTTGGAATCTTTATAAATCCAATCCAAGAGTACAAATCCTACACAAGATCCTATGGAAATTACATTTTTTTTTTTTTTGCACCCTATGGTAATTACACTTGGGACTACATCACTTTGAAATTAACATAAAGGGCATATATAGTAGAATTTGATATTGCAAATATAACAAGCAAACTCATTCAAAGGTATAACTGTTTCAGCATTATTAAAAATATCCCCAAACTTCTGGACACATTTATTACAACACTTCCCCATACAAATGTTTATCTCTCTGTAGCTAATCTTTTAAAGTTATTTTAAAAATAAGCTTCCACACATTTTTTAATGTAAAATTTAAGCACATCCATAAAAATTATATATTTTATCTATTTTAAAAAAATTATTAATTTTTTTCACAGAATTTAAAAAAATATCATTAATTATTTATTAATTTATAAATTTTATTATATTTAAGATATCAGAATATTTTAATTATATATGTTTTTTTTTTCTCTTCAGTGCTCTCATTACAGTTATACTTCTCATGAATTTCAGAAAATTACACTCTTTCCAGTTGTTGTTTCTACATTTCCGTCCAAATCCTAACAAAAATTAATCAATAGGGACCTATCCTAATATTAACAACTGCATAGCATCTAGGTAATAGTCTATGTCCTAGTCAGTGACCTCAGTCCTCCAAAGCACAGTAGGACCACAAGTGACTCTGACAGAGCACAACCTTATACAGCTAGTTGCATCACATGCTATGTCTAAGTATACTTAAAACCTATTTTAATACAAACAGTGCACTGTATATGTCAGCATCATTTGCAGCTTAAACCCAACAAAACCCACAAAGCTTAGCAGTCATAGATTAATATCTCCAGTAGATCAAGCAAACTTAGATCCACAATAATAATAGAATGCATGTCTTCTGATTATTGACTAAAAAAAATTGAACTGGATTAAATATATTGCCATTAATCAATGAATAGTAGAGCAAAGAAAAAATAAGGCAAACTAGAGGAATTCCATTAATAAGTTAAGAGGAAAAAATTCCAAATTTTCTTCACCACCCTTCCCCTACTACAATTGGATATAATTCCTCTCTAAATAAATAAATAACTAAGAACCAATAATAATTCCCAATACATACCACTAACAGACTAAAAACTAAAAGGTCATCCAATTTCCAAAATAAAACTAAAATTCTAAAACCAATATTTCCAAGAAAAAACAATAAGAGTTAAAATGAAACCAGCGATAAGAGAACCGAATTATCACCTCGCCCAGAGAATTCATCATCTAGGAATCAGCAGCAGACTCAGGTTTTTTGCACAATATCATATGCATAGGACTAAAAATACCAGTCTCTCCTCCTTCAGTTAAATAATGGGCCGTATCATACAGCATTTCATGAACATCCACAACTCCTTTTGGAGCAATCCCCAACCAAGCAAGCACTGTAACCAAAATGTGATTCCTCCAATAAGCAATCCTCCCCATCTTCAACCTCGACCACCATGGCTTCGCAGGGGGGCTTCGCCAAATCCTTCTCCTTCACCACCTCAAACCCAACTTTCTTTGCAACTTCAGCAATGTCGTCATAACTTCTTAACCCAGGCAACGCATCTCCTCGCTCAATCCCTTGAATTATCTCCACATGGGTTGGATCCTCCGATTTATACAATTCAGTAGTGACCCATTCGTAAGAAACATACAAAGAACCCCGGTTTCAAAACCCGATAAATCTCTCCATACACTTCTTCAAGCTTTGGGGCATGGCATGTAGCTTCAATGGAATAAGCCCCATCAAAGCTATTATCATCAAACGGCATTTTCAAGAAATTCCCACAAACAACTTCACAAAGTTTATCCAACCCAGCTTTTTTATTATGCATAAGGGCACGATCCACCTGATACTGATTAATCGTGATACCAACAACATTAGCCCCAGAATGCTTAGCAATTGCCCGCATTGGTCCACCGACTCCACAACCAGCGTCAAGAATTTTATCACCGGGCTTAACATTAAGCAGATCGACGGCGAATTCCTCATGTAATCGAGTGGCGTCACGGTGGGATTTTCCGGGAATGGAAGGGGCAAAGTGGAAAGACTGACCCCAACCCCATTCATAAATGTCGGTAACAAGATTGTAGAAAGTGTCAACAAAGGCGGGGACTTTCTCAATTCTTTTGATTTGTTTAGGAGAGCGAAAGAAGGACCAGTATTGGTTGTAGTTGTCCTGGACATTCTCTGCGGCGATAGAGCCGCCGGAAAGTTGAGAAGCATGTTTGCCTTTCTGTTCGGCGGAGCCGAGAATGCAAAGGAACCAATAGAGGCCAAAGAAGAGCACAGAGAAAGTGAAAAAGAGAGTGAGAAAATCCATTTTTGCTGTGAACTGTGGAGTGAGCGAAGGGAAAGTGATGGAGAAACTCTATATTTACGTTTTTCTCCTTTTCTAAATGGGGTGGGATTTGAAATTCTTGAATTTTTTTATTATTTTTTATTATTTTTTCAGAAACGTTAGAATTTGAAGGGGATTTGAATTCCACTTGGGCGTTGAATAGAGGAATTTTAGGAGGGAAGGACTAAACAAGATTTAGTATTTATTATTTATTATTATCATTAGGATTGAAACTCCGTAAACTGCTCAGATTTTGGCGTAAGATAAATCAGAAGAAAGATTTTATTTGGGGTTTAAACTTTGGCAAATTACATCTGTACCCTACCAATTGGTGTACGTTTGATTCCCAGGTTTTTTTCGTTTTTCTTTGCTTTTTTTTTTTAGTTATTATATGTTTTTTGCTTTTTTTTTTTTATTTGTTTGTAATATTTTATTATTAAAATTATATTTATTTATTTTATTTCTCTTAGAAAAAGATTATATTACTAGTTGAGTTTTTTTAAAGTAAGTGCCAATTATTTTTTTTTTTCATTTTTGTTTGTTTAAATATTTAGAATTGAGTCAATTAATTATATACATAAATTATTTTTGTTTCTCCCATTCAATAATTGTTGTAATTTTAATTAGATATATTTAAGTCATTATAATTAAAATAATTATTATAAAATATTTAATAACTCAAGTTATAAAATAATTTATTTTTAAGAATAGAATTTCATTTTTGAATATAAAATATATGTTCATTACTTATAAAGTATATGTTCATTACTTATAAAGTGTGTATTTATCTGTTATTTCATTTTTTTTCATTATTTGATTTGTTTAAGGGTATACAACATTCAAAAAAACTATAAATGGATCACAAAATTTTTTAAATTAAATGGCAATTATTTGTTTCATTTTTTATTTGTTTCAATAATTGGAACTGAATGAATTAATTAAATATATAAATTATTTTTGTTTCTCTTTTCTAATAATTGTTATAATTTTAATTAGATATATTTAAATTATTATAATTAAAATAATTATTATAAAATATTTAATAAATCAAGTTATAATATAATTTTTTTTAGAATAGAATTTCATTTTTAAATATAAAATATAATTTATTTTAAATTATAATATAATTTATTTTTAAGAGTAGAATTTGAGTTTTAGAGTCATTACATATAACATATATGTTTATTAGATAATAGTTAAATGTTTATTTGAATAAAACCCAATATTTATTGCAAAGTAGTAATATAACTTATAGTATGATTTGATGTATATAACATTCGATAATTTACAAATTTATTACATCTAACACATATGTTCATTTTAGTATATTTAAATATTTATTGTAATGAAATGATATGTTCATTACATATAACATACATATTCATTTTAGTATATTTAAATATTTATTGTAATGAAATGACATGTTCATTATAAGAAACAATAGCATACTCACAGTTTCATATATATATATATATATATATATATATATATATATATATATATATATATATATATATATATATATATATATATATATATATATATATATATATATATATATATATTTGTTTATTTAAATTAATTACAAAATGATATTTTTAATTTTTTTTATGATATGAAATTTTTTATATATATTATTAAATTTATGTAAATTTACATAAAGTAAATTTTATTTGATACATTAGATAATTTACCTAAATGAATATAAAATGATATTTAATAATTCTATTAGTTTTGTCAAATTGTCAAATTCAATATAAATAAATAATTAAATTAATAATTTCATAGGAATAAATAAATAAATATTTTTAATTGAATCATATTTATTTTAGATAATAAATAACAGATTAAATAATTCTAAAAAAATAAATTAAATAAGAAAGGAAAGAAAAAAAAAAAGATGTTTTGGAAATATAAGAAAAAAGGAGAGAAGACAAAAAAAAAAAAAAAAAAAAAAAAAGGCACAAAATATAAGAATATCATATGGAAAGGAAGAAAAGTATGTGTTTTTGGATCCTTAGTCCATTATGTAATATAAACCGAGATTCATGATATAACAGTCCTTATAATGTAGATCTTAAAAATATTTACATCCAATTGGCCCTTTTAATTTAGGGCACTTTTAATTTAGGGCATTTTTAATTGGTCCTCATAGATGTATTAGATTTTTAATGGTTCATTTTAAATGTTAATATTCATGCCAAATCATCAATTTATTAAATTCTTCTCTATCATATTATTTCTATTAATAGTTAAACTCTAAAAAGTAAATAATCTGAGACCCATAATTAAATCACACAATATTTACATCAGTTAAAATATATATTTATAAAAAATATTTTCATTTAACAAAATCATTTAATTATTATAAGAAAATAATTAGATAATTTTGCCAAAAATTTTATATTTAAAGAAAATATATTATTTTTTAATTTTTGAAAAATAATATATTTTAAAATATTTAGAAAATAAAATGTTTTTCATTTATTTAAATACTAGTAATATATTAATCAATTAGACCAGAAATTATTCAAACTTTGACATTTAAAAAACAATTTGAAATATAAAATACTAAAACGAAATACACTAATTTTCATTTGCATTGACTATAAAACGCTTCTAAATATGCTCAATCAAATATGATCAAAGACAGTAATATACTTTTCGATGAAAGCGTTATGCTCTAAAAGTAACAGTTTCGAGATGTAATTGTAAAAACTTGAATTTTTATTTATTTTATAAAATCTTATTTCGTTTAGAAATATATTATTTAATTATTTTCTTTACTAAAGTGTAGTTGAAATTTTCTTTTTATTTAATTTTTTATAAAGTACTAAAACGAAATACACTAATTTTCATTTGCATTGCCTACAAAATACTCCTAAATATGCTTGACCAAATCTGATCGAAGACAGTAATGTACTTTTCGATGAAAGTGTTATGCTCTAAAGGCAATCAGTTTCGGGATGTAATTGTAAAAACTTGAATTTTTATTTACTTTATAAAATCTTATTTTGTATGGAAATATGCTATTTAATTATTTTTTTACTAAAGCGTAGTTGACATTTTCTTTTTATTTAATTTTATATATTTATATGATTTGAAAAATGTATTATTAATCATATTTTTTATTTAAATGTTAGATTTATGAATATAATTGAAGAAAGTATTTATATATTTAATTATGAATATATTATAGTGGTTATTTTTTAGAATTTATATTTGGCAAAATTAAAAGTGAAGATAATAAAGTTTTATATTTTGATATTTGAATATTAATTATTTTTAGAATTTTTAAAAATTAATATTATGTTTAATTAATTTAAAATATATTGTTGATTATAACAATTTTATTTGGAAGTTTTGAAATTTTATTATAATTGTCATTATAATTGTGCATGGTTTTATATTAATTGGATATTCATTATATAAATTAAGGTAAGAAATTTTTATGGAATACTCAATTAAAATAGAATTTGATTGTTAAAAGTTTAGATGATTATTATTATTATATCATTATCATCATTATCATTATTGTTATTATTATTATTATTATTTATAAAAAAAAGAGGATAAGGGTTTTTAGTGCATCTGATTGATTGGAAACAACCAATCAGATGGCTATGTGAGGAGCAGCAAAAGATAGAAGGTAGAGTGAGGCCGAGAGAAACAAAAGTGAGAGGGAGAGAGTGTCTGCTATCTTTCGGCCGATGGTGGCTTGCACCGCAACTCCCAAGCTAAAGTCTATGAACCGGTGAGCTCAATGGAAGTAGTAGCGGTCAAGATCATCACCAGAGCATGGCGCAGGCGAGGAAATAAGTCTCATCGGCACTGAAACTTCAAATCAATTTTTTGGCTGATTCTGGAGGCCAAATTGAGCAAGATCAATGCCTTTCAAACCCTTATCTCAAGAGATTTCAATCGGTCGTTGTCTCATCCTTTGAAGCTCACCTAAAGTGGAGATTGAAAAATGCATCTCCAAAACTTTCAAGGCTAATTCCGGCAGAATGGCGATGCATGGAGCTGATCCAATGGCTTCATCTGGCCATTTTGGTGTGATTTTCGATGTTTGTTTGAATGATAGATTGATTTAAGTTATGTTTATTAGATTTAATTAGTAAATTAATAATTTTACAAATTTGATTGCTTGTTGAGTTGATTGTCAGTTGGCTGGACCTAGGAGGAGATCATTGATGTTATGTTAGGTTGTTGAAATTATTTAGAAGTATTTATTCCTTTGCTATAGTTGGGAAACTCCCTAGTTATAGTGGAAGCTTTGTCAAAATTTTGGCAAAGTCTTGGTAGTCATTTAGGTAAAGCTTTATAGGTGAGTTGTTCTTATTTTGATAATCTAATCTGTTTACAGTATTGATATTTTGGGCGTTGTTCTAGTCACATGATGTCGTACTCTAAGAGGAGAGCTAATTGAGTTCTATTAAATCTGTGAGTTATATATTTTAATATAACTTTTCATTTTATTATTTAATTAATATTTCTCTTGCATACATGCATTGCTTGTTTATATACTATATCTATACATATAACCATGCATTATGATTATAACATAAGCACCCTTGCATATGTATGTGATTAGTTTGTTATGTTTGTATTGCATATTATTTGTGGTTGTTAGATGGGAATTAGGATGATATAGGAACCATTTAGGAATGTGAATCTAATTGTGATTAGGATAAGATGAGCTAGGACTAGAGGCTGACAACTGGGGCTTGCTCATCGCCCCCCTGCGACTAATCGGGTTGGGCTGCATGGCTTTGGTTAGTAACGGTTGGGACACTTTGTATTGGTTATAAGAGATAGTATTTGGATTAAGAGAGCCAGGTATCAGGGGATCGACTCCCCAGTTTGAGGTTTAACATGGTTCCTATAGACTAATGTCCCTCCTTATATGATTATGTATGTTGTTTGTCTAGTTGACATGTGCATCAGCATTCCCGATTTTGAATACTAAGTTATATTAACACTGTATAGCTTATTAAGTTGAATGCTCATTTATGTTCAAATTATTTTTCCCAGGATGTGAAATGAGCCATGAAGATATTTTTAAATTGAATATTCCTGCCTTTCATCCTTTGGCAATGAAGTTTATATTATCATTAAGTTATTGAATTAATTTATATTACTCTGTATATTTAGATCTTTAGTACTCCGCAATGTTATCTTGGTCATCTATATTTTTGTTATTCGTCAATTGTATAATGCTCTAAGTTGTTAAATTGTTCTGTTAAATAAGAACCTTATGCTAAGTTTGACGAGATGATTGAAAGGTTAGTCCAGTATGGCATTAATTTGATTTGATGTCTGGTTGGTTTTGTTTAATTTGTAGGACCTTAACCTTGTTTTGTGACAGTTATATATGTAAACTCTTAAATTTACACCCTTAGGATTCAACTGCAGTTTGACCCCTACTAAGATTAATGCGCTATACAGACACAGTACGGTGATTTTACTAGTTGTGAGGTCTTGCCTGAGTCCGCTAGAGGAAACTGGGATACTCATTCGAGTTTAGAGTCATGATAGAACCCTCGGGTTTGGATTGGTTGATTTTGAAAATGATTTTTAAGAGTCGCCACCCTAATTTATTTTTAAATGGGAAAATTAAGGAAAAATCCAATTGACTCCAATTCATTAATTTTTAATTAATTTGCCCATGGATAAAATCACTAGTCTTGAACCAAGTTGAGTTTGGGGACTAGGTTTTTGGTTTTAAATAATCAAAATTTGGCTCTTAAGTTTAATTTGACTTTGAAAAATTAATTTCATAAATGACAAATATTATAAGATGATAATTATAAATAAGATGCATGAATATGACATAAGTGCAAGGAGGAGAATAAAATATCCACAAATTAAATTAAACAAAAGGGAAAAGGAAATTGTTTAGGAATTGAATTTGAGGTGTGGATTTAGATTTCAAACGTGCCTACATACCCTATTGAATGGGGATCAAAACCCACATAGTTCATTTCACAATTAAGTGGAGGGGTTTAGGAGTGGATCAGATTGATTTTGGTTTGGGTGTTTTGAGAGTGAGGGAAAAAAGTTGATACCTTTGCTTTTGATAGGCAAAGGGTTTTACCAGACTGAAGTTTCGTTTTATCGGGACCAGATGATTGGATTGATTAGGAGATTAATTAATTAATTAAAATGATTAATTAACTAATTAATATGACAAAATGGAAGGATTGATGGACTAATTAATTAAGATGATTAATTAATTAATTTGGATGAATGGTAGATTAAGAAAAAGGATTAATTTATTTTTGAAAAAAGGAATATTTTTGAAGAAAAAGACTGATTAATTAATTAATTAAAAAGATTAATTAATTAATTAATTGAGTGATTAATTAAAAAAATAGTTTTAGTTAATTAAAAAGATTAATTAACTTGGTTAGGATGAGAAAATTAATTAAATAAAAAGATTAATTAATTAATTAGAGAGTGATTGAAGGGAGAAGAAGAGAGGAATTTGAGGATAACAATCTACTCAAATTCAAAAGGTGTGTAGAAATGAGAAGTGGAGGGGGGTATTTATAAGAAAAGTGGGTGAGGTAGTTTAGGTAATGAAAATGTGAAAAGATCATAAGGGGTAGGGCTAGAAATGGTTGAAAATTAGACTGAAAGGAGTAAAAGGGTCATTTTTTGTGCAGGTGGGGCCCATCGGGCGGTCAGAAGGTTGTAGAACCTGGTGTGGCATTGCACTAGGCCTGTTCGGTGCCTCATCAGAGTTATGCGGCGTTGCACAGCTCTGACGCGGTTCCACATGCTTGCCGTGCAGCATACCACATGGTGCTGGCATGTTTTTCAAGATTTCTCTTTTTTTTTTATTTTTTTTATTTTTTTTTATTTTTTGGAGATTGGTTGTTGGTATGGAGTTTGGGAAATTTAGATATCTAGTGGTAGTGTAATTGAAGGCTAAAAAAATTTTCTTTCGGGAGTGCTGGAGTGTTAAACTCAGCAAGTGCTAAGGCTATATTTGAATGATGAGGGTGTAAAATTAAGAGTTCACACTAGCCCGTTAGCGGGCAGGGTTCAAAGGGCAGTGCCTCATTGAAAAAAAAAATTCCTCAAGCTTGCACTTCAGACTATCAGCATTCAATTATGAACCCATATAATCAAATTAGATCCAAATCAAATAAAAAATCGATGAGAACGGGTTGAAAAAGAGATGCTGTGGCTACTATAGCGGGCCTTGCAGCTACCTCAGAAGGCTCTGCGGTTGCCGTAGCCCCTGATCAGTTGCAATAGCACGTTTTTCTTGATCCCACATCTAAAATTCACTATTTTAAGCCCCCAAACTCCCCCTATAAATACCTTGCATCTCCTAACAACTTCACACACAATTACATACCTCAATACTCTCTCTAAAGCTTTCTAAACCCTATTCCTAAGCCTCCCAATCATAAAAAACCCTCTTTCTAAACCCCTTCCCATTTCAAAATCTCTTCCATCACATTAAACCCTATTCATAAGCCTCCTAATCACTTTAAACCCTATCTCTAAGCCTCCTAATTAAGAAAAGGTGTGATTTAAGTTCTTCATTTCAAAAGGAATTTATAGTACTCAAGCAAGGGTGTGATCCAAGTCCCTCTAAGATGAGTTTGAGGTATTCAAAAGTCTTTCTTCTGAAAGGATTTCCCATGTCATCCCCAAATCAAGGTAGAATTTAGATCCAATACTAAGCTCGTTCCTTACATTCCTCGCTATTGAAACTAAAGGTAAAAGCTTTTTCCTTTTTATTTTCAAATTGTTCACCTCAAAATATGCTATCCAAAAGCAACCCGCAAGTATACGTGGCAATTATAGTATTTCAGAAACACCCAAGGTCGTATCTCTCAAGAAAATGCAAATGGAAATCACTTGTTTCTTTTTAAAGAAAATTAAATATAAAAAGGTTTGTTTGATTTGAATATGAAAAGAAATAATTGCAAAACAGAAAATTAAAAGAAAATGTTGATTAAAATGCAATTGGTTCAAATGCAATGAATGAAGGATGTGTAAGGTTTGTATTCAGTTTATCAATCCTATATGTTCATGAATATACCCAATTTATTATGCTAAAGCCTTAGTTTCTAATAATTCAGAGAATAAAAATCAATCTATTAGTAATTGCATTCATAGAAATCATTTTATCAAATCATATATCAAAAAACTAAAACCTAATCTTAAAACTTATATTTCTAATTCGTTTAAAGATCCTAAACGAATGAAATCTGGAATTGAACTTCAACTCTCATTCCTTCATTCAAAACCTAGATCAGACAAGTGGTAGCTAAGCAATTATTCAATAACAATCAATCAATTCAATTAAGAATAACAAGAATAATCAAATGGGATTTAATTCAATTCCATATCATGAACACATCATACAAACCCTAGACAAGACTAAAATTAGTTCATGGGCAACATAATAATAATCTCTAAACTATTAAGATCAAAAGAATCCATTGAATTAAAACTTTCAATTCAATAATCAAAAGATGAAAATAACCAGGAAATTAAGCTTTCAAACCAATTTGATGTTCCAACACAATATCTTGGTGTCCTCAAAAAGAATTCTCAAAATAACTACTATATCTTGGTGTCTTCAAAAAGAATTCTCAAAATAACTAAAGACAATCTAATCTTAATATGAAATTTGAAAACTAGATGAGAAAATAGAAGAAGAAATAATGGAAAACTAGAAAAATTCTAATGAATGTCGTCTAGCCTCTTTCACAAAATGACTTCTTCCTTTAAAATAAATGTTTCTCCTGCTATTTACTTTCCAAATTGACCTAGGGTTAAGAATCCCTCAAAAACTCGAATAAAATTGTGAGGCCTTGCCCGAGTACTTGTTTCGGTCCACTAGAGGGAACCAGAATACTCATTCGGGTTTAGACTCACGATGGAACCCTCGAGTTTAGATTGACTGATTTTGAAAATGATTATGGGAGTCACCACCTTAATTTTATTTAATTGGAAAAAAATTAAGGAAAAAACCCAAGTTGACTCCAATTTATTAATTTTTACTTTAATTTGCCCATGGATAAAATCACTAGCCTCGAACCAGGTTGAGGTTTTTGGTTTTAAATAATTAAAATTTGGCTCTTAAGTTTTATTTGACTTTGAAAAAATTGATTTCATGAATGACATTTATAAGATGATAGTTGCAAATAAAATGCATGAATATGACATAACATGGATGCATGAAGATTAATGAAATAATAAACATTCACAAATAAAGGAGAGTGTTCCCTCTAATCTTTAAAGATTTAGGAGAATCACATGATCACTCCTTAATTAAGATAATTATATTGATAAAAAAATGGGATGCCTTCTCTAGCCCTTACGGGATTTTAAGAAGACCACATATTCCCTTACAAACATCATAAAAAAGATAATTAATTACATTTAAGAAAAATGGAAAATATGTTTAATTTAAAAAATTGGATTTGAAATTTGGATTCAAATTCCAAACATGCCTACGTACCCTGTTTGAATAGAGATTAAAACCCATGTAGTTCATTCCACAGTTAAGTGGAGGGTTTATAGATTGATTGAAATGATGTTTGGTTTGGAGAATGAATTTGATGAAAATACCTTGGATTTTGATGGACGAGATGGAAAAAGTATTTTGCCGGATCGAAATTTCATTTTATTGGATTAGGCAAGTGGATTGATTAATAATTAAAGAAAAAAAAATTATGAGTGAATTAATTAATTAAAATGATTAATTGATTAATTGAAATAGTGGATGAGTTAAAAAAAGGATTTTTGATTTAACTTAAAAAGGTAATAATTAATTAAAAAGATTAATTAATTAATTAACTTGTGAGTGATTAAAAAAAAGATTTTTAGTTAATGAAAAAAATTAATTAACTTGGTTTGGGTGAGAAAATTAATCAATTAAAATGATTGGATGCTTACTATTCATCAACTAAGAGGACTACTTCTCTATCACCCCTTCCTTTAGAAAGAACCCCTTCCTTAACCCCAAACAATAACAAGGTGAGCGGAGTAAGATGAGCCTCACTCTTCCTTTTTCAAGTTAAGGAATGAGATTAATTAATTAGATAGTGGATGGAGGGAGAAGAAGAAAGAAGGTTGATAGATAGCTATCAATATCAACCTTAGTGTGTTTTGAAATGAAGGATAAAGGGCCTATTTATAGGCAAATGGAGGTGAGGGTAGTTTAGGTAATGAAAATGTGAAAAGATCATGAGGGGTAGGGCTAGAAATGGATAAAAATTAGATTGAAATGGGTAAAAAAGTCATTTTTTGGATAATGGGGCCCAAAGGGGATCAAAAATTTGTAGAATCTGGTGCGGCGTTGCACTAAGCTTATGCTGCGCCTCATCAGACATATGCTGCGTGCCGCAAGATAGGTGTGCAGCACTGCCTAGGTCTGACGCAGTGCCGCACTCCTGTTTTGCGACAGCCATATGTTACCCCTGACATATTTTTCGAGGTCTCTTTTATGCTCATTTTTCGAAGATTTTAGGCCTATTCTTGAGACTTTTGGGTCAGTTTTTAGGAGTTATAGAGCTTAGAAAAGTTATCAATTAGTATTGTTAGAATTGAAATTAATTTTAGAACATTTGAATAGTCAGTCTGAGAGAGAATCCAATCAATTTTGGAAAAATGCTGTTTGACACAAAAGATCCGGTCAGGGTTGGAAAGGCACCAGGTTGTGCCAAGAATGCTTCGGTCGATTATGGAAAATTTAGAATTGATTCTGAAAGTGCTAAAATGAGGGTTTACAACTACCCCTTCATCAAAGCTGTCTATCAGTTAAACGGTTTTGGTAAGAGTGAACCTGAAACATTAATAGATCTGAGTTTAGAAAATGATTCCAGTTATAATGAGATAATTTTCATGAATTTTGAAATTGATAATTTTCATGAATTTTGAAATTCGATTTGACCATTTTTGTGATACTGGTGAATTTTCAGGTTCATAATTTTCTAGTTTTTCTTATGCAAGAGCTACATTTTCGGTTTGAAAATAGGAGAATGAGATGTCTATGGGTAGATAAAAATCTCATGAACACATAGTAATTTTTAGATTTTGATTCTGAGTAAAGATTTATTTTTGTGCAACTAAATAATTATAGGGCACTTTTTACTATACATTATTCCGTCCTTATATGTCCTAAAATTCTATAAATACCCAAACTCTCATGCACTTCCTCACACCTCTCTCACTCTTTCCTTTGCTCACAAAACGTGAGCTCCTCCTTTCTTTCTTTTTTTCTTTTTTCTTTTCTTCTTCTTCTTTTTTTTTTTCACTTGTCTTTTTTTTTTACATAATAAACAATAAATAATAAAAATTCTCTTTTTTTTAAGGATAATTTTCGTTTTTTTCTTTCTTCTCTTTTTTTTTTTTCTTCTTTTATTTTTCACTTGTCTTTTTTACATAATAACAATAAATAATAAAAAATCCTCTTTTTTTACATAATAACAATAATAATAGTAATAATAGTAATGATAAGAATTTTTTTTTTACCTACTTACTTACTTACTTTCGCTATTTGTTAGGTCTAGCATTTGATTAGAATGGCATCCACATCCTGTCATGGTGCTACTTCCTCGAGGAGAACCTCTGCTTCTTCTACAAGTGGCTAGGGATGATAGTACGAAGCACCTAAAGACAACTCGCATCCAACCCTCTTATTACAAGATCTAGCAGATCACGTGTCTTACGATGGTCAATTAGCGGTCAGTAGTCTTGCTTACTATTTTTGAAATCCAATTTTGTCCATTGCTTACATTCCATGTTTGTAAATCATTCTGCGCTTTCACTGGTTTACTATAGGTATAGATGATTAGGAACAAGGGTGGCCATAACAACTTTAGGGAGGTGATTAGGTGTGCCTCCTTGGGCAGTGCTGTCAGGGCCATGCTAGAGCCTATTGGCTTTATTGACTTTCTGAGTGTGCAAACCCCAGATCGTTTAAACATTAACTTGATCAAGGCTTTAATAGAGAGATGGTGGGATACCATGGACACCTTCCACTTTGCTTGTAGGGAGCTAACCTGCACACCACTTGATTTGCATCTGTTGTTTGGGATCCAGTTTGGGACTTGGACTCTCAATATATGCAGTGACTGGAGACAGACATTCTCTGCCGATGAGATGCAAGCCCTTCTTGGCTTCGACCCACCTCGCAATAGCACTCAAGTGAGGCACACCTTGCTGGTCGACTGCCGGTAGGATTATCCCAAATGCAGCAGTGGCTTGACTGTGTCTGTTGATTATCATAAGTTATACTTTCTCCCATACCCTAAGGGATATGGTGGATCTCAAAATCTTGAATAGCTTAGTTGATCTGAATGCTTGGGGAAAGTATGATTGGGGTGGTGCAGTACTTAGCGCTATGTACCATGACATGGTGGAGCTGTCTCAGGGAAATATCTTTTCTATTGGCGGTATGACACCCATCTAGGAGGTATGTTTCCATGCTCTGGCTTGTATTTTGATTTGCAACTTTGATGATTTTGATTGTCAATTGCATGCAACTTTAGGCCTATGAGTACTTTACTTTTATAACTCCTAGACTGATCAGATAGAGGCTAGGGGATTTTCCTGTTAGGCGGAGATGGGTGGAGTCTAATTGGGGTCTTGACTCCAATAATCACAGTGTTTTGACACTTCGGGCCTTTTTTGACAATCTGACGGAGTCTGAGGTTTTCCACTCTTTTACTTCACCTTTTTTTATCATTTTACCATTTAAACTATTTTACTTACTGTACATTGTGATAGATTTCAAGACCTTTCAAAGAGCTATGGTGTCTCAGTCTCGACAGCATGATTTTTGCTGAGCACATCTCCCAGAGGCGGCTCCTATTGCGCTTGCCTTACCACTGCCTGTTCTACTTGGGTGAGAGAGTGTACTTCCAAATCATCAGCTCCTAGTGTGTCCCTAAGCCTCCAACAGTGTACATGAGATATGGTTTGGCGATTCGTCCTTCTCCTGTGCTCTGTAATGGCGATGAAGCATACATCCACTAATGCCCCGGCCAAAACTATCACAACTTTTGTTTTGCCTTCCTAATGCATGAGATTACACCCAGGGGTTGCTCCTCCGTCAGTTTTGCCTTTCCAAGAGAGGCAAGCATCTAGGCGACTTTTGAAATACTTGGAGGGAGCACTTCTAAAGGACCAGTTCCTAATACCGGCAGGGGTGATGGGCCGAGCTAGAGTACTGGTGCAATAAACTGGGATACAGACTTTTACATCACTGAGCAGATTTCATACTATGGGGCAAATGGCTTACTGAGGATGTGGCAGCTTCCTAATGTTATTCGTCCAAACATGCGAGACATTCTTGACGACGTCAAAGTATGATCTTGTCCTACATTCAGAAATGATCTTCATGTAGAGGTAGCATTTATACTCACTTGTACCCAGAGTTCCATACATCTTGTTTGCAACAGGTACCTCAGGGTTTCATTTGCTAGACCTATAGAGTTTCTTGCAGGATGGAGGCCGCCCTCGGTGGGATGTTGACATATTTAGATATTTTTGATGCTCGTGAGGTCGGTGATGAGGATGCTCCTCAGAGACGTAGGAGAGGAGGGCACTAGTGATTTGGTGACTGCTATGATGACTCTAACTTTTCCTATACTTTTCTTTTATGTAGCTTTCTCGGGTAGCTATGTCACTTGATCCCTTTAGCGGGAAGTAGTACCCTTTTACAGGTGACATCTATGTATGGATATGTTTATATGCTATGCTTATTTTATATTGTGTTATGACCTTGTATAATATTCTGATGCACCTTATCCTATTATGCATTTTTGTGCTAAGGATGCATGTAAGTGCTAAGTAAGAATGAATGAAATGTGATGTATGCATGCCCTGACTTCGGATAGCTCCATTTTTCTTTCTTTTCCTTTCTTCGTTCTGAGAAGATACTAATTTTCTAGATTTTCTGCTCTAAGGAAGAGAGAAAGATCATTTATCTTTTGCACCGAGGGTACAAAATTGCATTTCTAGCATTGAAGAGTGAACGTTGAAGTGTTGCCACAGTGTTGTGCCGCGTGGAGCACGTGTGGTGCCGCATCAAGTCTGTATGGTGCCGTATAGGCTAATTGCAACTGGCCGCATAAGTGATATGGGGTGCTGCATATAGGTCTTGCAGTGCCGTATTAGGCTTTCGTGGCATATCCATTTATGTATTTTTTGACTTGATGTGACATCTGAAGGCATATATAAAGGCAGAATTCTTTTAGCAAATCCATCCATTTTTTCATTTGAGAGCTAAAATTCTATCTGTTTGTCGACTTTCTCTTCTTTTGCTCTGTTTTCTATTCTTTTCCATTCTCTTTTCACTTTTTTTTTTCATATGGAGCTGTATTTCAGTCATTACATACACATGTGGACAAGAAAACTCGACAAAGTAGATGGAATAAACTTGGGTAGGTATGAGATTTCAGCTATGGTAATGTTGAGAGGAGTTTGGGTGGACTGGGATTTTTTAAGAGCATGTTCTTGATTTTGGGATCCAGCGGCCTGAGTCTTTCAGTTTGGTGTGGATATGGAGGAGCTCTACCTCATATTTGAGGAGTTATATGCCATATTTGGTAGTGATCCGGAGGCAGCCCTAGTAGTGCCCGAGTTTAGAGTTGGGCATTATAGAGTTTTTCAGGAATTTTTAGCTCTGCCAGCGAACACAGCCAGTCAGATGGTGGTAGAGGGGCTGTGAATTTGACTGCTGTTATTGAGGAGTTTCATGATCTCAGTGACCAGGGTGATCTAGGGGTACAGAGGCTTAAGATGTAAGCCTTGGTTTTCTACTTGAGAGTTGGATATCTGTTTCCTAGGCCCATCAGTTGGGGAGATTCCAGTGTGGTGGGTTTAGTACTATAGATGGAGCATGGTCGCTTTATTATTGGGGCCGTGTTGGGGGAGACACTATTGAGTCTCGACTGCTTTGTTTAGGGATTGGAGAGATGGACTGTATCTCCAGTAGTGCTTCAGGTGAGAGAAAGAAATTTGTCGGCTTTTATCCTTTTTAGGATGGATATTTTATGCATATCTGAATTTTATTTTTGGTTTATTTTATAGATATGGTTGATGGATCACTTGAGGGCGGTTACAGCTCCAGCCAGAAGTCTGTATACAGCTATCCAGTATCGGATATGACTTATCATGGTGAGATGAGGATTAGTCCAGGAGTAGATTAGATAGCTCTTAGAGCTTGCCCCAGAGGACATACTCTGGCACTGCTAATAGTACTGGATTAGGTCCTTTATGATGATGAGCCATGGGTACCAGGTGGTCTATTTGCTTGGTTTGGCATGGACATCATTTTACCAAGGTATAAGGGTCTTAAGGCAGATGGGTTAGACTCAGGATGTGCCCCCAATTATGCCTTTTTTAGAGTCTGCAAGGATTACAGCTCCCATTACTAGGGCCATCAGAGGAGGGTGGATGAGGAGTTTTTATGCAATGAGACTAGAGATTAGTTTTAGTACTATTAAGAGGTACTGCAGTTGGTTGATTGAGACCGTCTGACCAGTCCAGAGAGAGCACTGGGCTGCATTACTCAGGGAGACTGAGAGTGACGAGATGGAGGAGCCAGTTGCCAAGGGTACTAGCGACTAGAGGATCGTTGCTAAGACAGGGGAGGTGACCCGACCTGAGAGGGAGACCGGAGGTTCTACAGAGAGACTGACTCTACAGGATGCGTTGGTGACTCAGACTATGGTAGAGGTGACTTGAAGGACTATCACTGCGGTTAGACGCCAGGGTGACACTACTTTGGTTGAGCAGAGGAGGACTATAATAGTGAATGTACAGAGAAGGACTGCTATTGCTAGAGTACAGAGAAGGACTCCAACTTTGACACAAGGGAGGACTATAGCTAGTAGCTTAGGAGGTATTGGCCCTCAGAGGAGAGTTTTAGACATGGCTTCAGGGAGCAACTCTAGAGTTATTGAGATATAGGGTAGACTGGCTAGAGTTACTGAGAGCAATTCTAGTGTTATGAGCACTCCGGTTATTGATGTTATGGAGGGGGACTTAGAGACTAGGAGTAGAAGAGTGACAATTGAGGAGATAGTGGCGGGATCTGATTCCGAGGGAGACGTCCATCCTAGGAGGAGGAGGAGGAGGATTTACTAGGTAGAGGTAGTTGTCTGCCTATTTTTTGGTGGTTGTTCTGACATGAGCTACAGGTTTCTTTTTTCTACACTCCTATAAGCTGACATGACCATAAAAAAAGTCATAGGTATAGATAGAGGCTGTCCTTTTTGTGATGATGGATTATATGCTCTTGTAAAATCTGATCATCATTATATGAGATACCTTTATTTTTGCTCTAATTTTTACCCAAGTCGCCCTTTCGGGTTTTCAACTTAATGAGCATTTTCTTTTCTTCTTCTTTTTATCTTATTATTATTATTTTTGTTTAGACAAAAGAACCAAATGATGCATTAGGCACAGAGGATATGAAATTGTGATGCAAACAAAATATTTTTATATTATGTTTTAGACTGCACTCGAGTTGGGCTGCCTACGTATCCCTTACAGTTATCATCACCATTTTTTTTTTATTTTTCAGGGAGAATTAGGTCCACGTAGTTCTAATTATATTACTTTAAATAGAAAATAGACAGAAAGAATATAGATGTAGTCTTCAGACAAAGTATCTTTTCAGTTAGTCTAGATTGCAAGTATTATAGAACTTGTTTCCATCCACATCCATAAGAATGGCGCCTCCGCTAGATAAGATATTCTTGAGTACATATGGCCCAGCCCAGTTTGGTCTAAACTTTACCCTTGGGTCATGGATTAGGGCCTTAATATTCAGAACTAAATTCCTTTCCTCCAGGCCCCTGTCCTTTACCTTCTTGTTAAAATGTCAGGCTAGCCTCTATTGGTAGCCCTGAATTTTGTACAAGGCATCCATTTTTTTCTCATCAATAGAATTTAGTTGCTCATGATATCCTTTGATCTAGTATGCTTTGCTCAACTAGTTTTGCCTCATTACCTTAGCAGATCAAATTTGCATTTTAATGGGAAGTATAGCCTCCATTCCATAGACTAAGGCATATGGGGTTGCCCCTGTTGGAGTATGAATGCTAGTTTTGTATCTCCATAAAGCAATTGGTAGCTGTTCATCCCAATCTCTATGCTTCTCAATGAATTTATGAAAAATGGTCTTAATAGTCTTATTAGTAGCCTCGACTGCGTTGTTGGTCTGTGGTCGATAGGGAGAGGAGTGGTGATGTTGAATCTTTTTTGTCTGGAGTAGGCAGACTACCTCCTTTTGACAGTGAGAGCCATTATCCGTGATTATTTCCAAGGGGGTTCCAAACCGATAAAGGATATTGGTTTGGATGAAGTGTGCCACCTTCTTTGCATTTTGTGAAGCAGTCTACGGCCATCAGAATATACTCATGTCCACTAAAGGACTTTGGGGAAATCCTCCCATTGACATCTATGCCCTAGGTAGCAAAAGGCCATGATGTTGCTATCGGATTTAGAGGAACAGGAGGCCGATGCTGGAGCTTGGCAAAGATCTGAAATTTGTGATATTTTTTCATATACTTTGCACAATCCTTGTTCATGGTTAGCTAAAAGTAGCCTAGATTCGCTATCTTTCGTGCCAAAGCCACACCATTCATGTATGGGCCTTCCTCTCTGCCATAGACCCATTCTATAATTTACTGGGCTTCTTCTTCAGTTACACATTATAGGTGGATGTTGTCCCAGGCTCTCTTATATAACACATCACCATTACGTATAAAACCAGCAGACAGTTGCCTTAGGGTCCTTTGATATGCTTTCGAGGCCCCTTCCGGATACTAACCATTCTAGATGTAATTGAGGATGTCCCAAAACTAGGGCTTAACAATAGCCAACTGGAGATTCATGCATATGATACGATATCTAGGTTGCCATTTTACTTTGATTATAATAGGCCTGTGTATCTCATTATTGCTCATGTTGATCATTGATGCTAAGGTGGCTAGAGTATTAGCGAATTGATTCTTTGCCCCTTAGCAAGTAGTGAAAGGAGAGTTCATGAAAATTCTCCGCCAGGTCATTCAAATGTTGATGGTAAGGAACCAGATGCTCTTCTCTAATTTTCCACTTACCAAGGACTTGGGATACAATGAGGTTAGAATCATCGTAGACCTTCAAATGGTCTATTCTCATGTTAATGGCCACCTATAGACTAGCTGTGCATGCCTCATATTCTGCTTCATTATTGGTTACCTCGAATGCTAGCTTGATCGCCATAGGCAAATGATCTCCTTTAGGAGTAACCAGAACTATACTAGCTCTATAGCCTTTACTATTGGAGGCACCATCAAAGAATAGCTTCCATACTTCAGGATCTATAATCAAGATGTCCTCATCAAAAAATTCAGGCTCAAATATCTCTTCTCTCACAGGGGCAACAGCTAGCTAGTCAGCGATAATACCTCCTTTAATTGCTTTTCTCAGGACATATTTTAGGTCAAATGCTACAAGAATTGCCATCTATTGTGACATCTTACTATCAAGAACCAGCCTCTCTATAAGGAATTTCAAGGGGCTCTTGTTAGCCAGCACATGAGTCGTGTATGAACATAGGTAGTGCTAGAGCTTATGGTATACCTAGACTAAAGTTAGGCATAATTGCTCAATCTAGTTATACTTAAGCTCATGAGCGAGCATACGTTTACTCAAGTAGTAAATGGCATTCTCTTTGTGTGAATCTGGAGTATTCTGAGTGAGCATTGCGCTTATAGCTTCTAATGTTACCAATAAATAGAGCAACAATGGCTGACTTGGCCTTGGAGGCTGTAATATTAGCGGGTTTAGGAGGTAGTCCTTGATTCTGTTGAAGGCTTTTTGGCATTCTTGATTTCACTGCTTAGAGGCTCCTTTCCTTAGCAGTTTGGAAATTAGCTTGCAGGTTTCTGCTAGTTATGCAATGAAATATCTGATTTATTGTAGGCGACCCAGGAAACCTCTAATCTCCTTTTCAATTTTAGGAGGAGGCATTTTTATAATTGCCTTAGACTTAGCCGGATCTACCTCTATGCCTCTTTGGTTGACTAAGTGTCCTAAAAATACACCTAAAGAGGCACTGAAAAGGCACTTAGCTGGGTTCAGCTTGAGATTATACTACTTAAGCCTAGTGAAGAATCGGTCTAGAGCTTTGAAATGGCCTTCAGGAGTTTCAGACTTAATGACCATGTCATCCATATATACCTTGACATCCTTGTGCATAATGTCATGGAATATAGTAGTGGCCATTCTTTGATAAGTTGCTCCGGCATTCTTTAAACTAAAAGGCATTACTTGATAGCAATAGGTGCCCCATTCTATCATAAAGGATGTCTTTTCCTTATCAGGAGCATAGACTTGGATATGGTTATAGCCCGCATAGAGATTGGTCAAGGAGACCACTGATGCTCCAGCCATGCGGTCCACAAGTAAATCGATACGAGGCAAAAGGAAATCATCTTTTGGGCAGGCTTTGTTGAGGTCCTTGTAATCAACACACATTTGGATCTTTCTATCCTTATTAGGAACAGGCACTATGTTGGCCAACCATGAGGGGTAAGTGATAGGTTCAATAAACCCATTATCTAGCAACTTGGTAACCTCCTTTTTGATCTTCAGAGACCATTCTGTCTTCATTCTTCTCAGCATCTACTTTATAGGCTTCATATACTTGTAAGTTAAGATCTTGTGAACTGCTATGCTTGGATCTACCCCCACCATATCCTTAGGCTCCCATGCAAAACAGTCCATGAACTCATGAATTTTTTCAACTAATGCCTGTGTGTCAGAATTTGCAGATGCAATGTATATAATTTTAGGATTCTCCTCTATGCCATAATTGATTAGTTCTTTGCCTTTTTCATTTTTTTATTTCTTTTTTATTTTCTTTTTCAGATTTCTCATTTAATGATGAGTTAGATGAAGTAGAGCATAGATAGTCAGGAAAGTAAGCAAGAAAACTTATTCACTTTATTGAAAACAAAGGTCCCATCATTATGGGTTACATCATTTTGAAAGGACAAGCTTGGGAGATGAATTACAAAATCAAACAAAAAAGACTAAAAGGTCTCCAAGACTCACATTCAGACTCAAGGAACTTAGACTTAGACTCAGACTCAGAAGACTCAGATTAGGACATAGTAGGACCGGTGCTTTTCTCGTAATACTAGTTATTTAGTGGTACTTAGGATGGTTGACTGAGCTTGGTGGGATCAAGTTGGTGGTTGGTGATTATATAGATGGTCTCAAAAAGAGAGGGCTCCATGCTTGCTTCCCAATCCTCTTCCAATTAATAGATGGGCTCGCACTCCTCTAGGTTAAGCCTGATATCAAACAAAATTTTAAAACTAGGGATCAGTTTCTTAGAAATGGGACAGAACCATGGTTCAGGAAAGCCACAGTGGGGGAAATCTTCTCCCTCTTTCACAAAATACCCATTAAGAGTTTTGAAATAGGGGCGTATAAGCCAATCAAAAGTCTCACCTCGCCTTTTGGCCTCAGCTCTCAGTTTGGCTCTTTCCTCCAATTCTGCAATATCTTTAGGTTTGGGCACATAGCCAAGACCGAAAGGAGGAGTGGCAGTGGGATACTCAGGAAATTAGGTGATCCTTTGTTGGTTTCTTCCAAGCCCTAAACTTGGAAAATAATCTATTTTCTTCATCATATTAGCTACTGCGACATTACTATATTGATCAAAGTTGAAAGGAGTGAACTCTTTACCTTCCTTTTGAATGAACTAGATGGTATCAAATGAGAAGCCATATAGAGGAATGGTAGATGGTTCAGGCTTGATTTCTAGGATTAACACATATCTTAGAATGTCATTCTTACCATGTGCATCAACTTGGATAGTTATGATATTTATACCATGGGAAAATTTCAACTTCTGATGCAAAGAGGAAGGAATTGTTTTCACTTAGTGGATCCATGGTCTACCAAGTAAGAGATTGAAATAGGCCAAGATGTCAATCACTTGAAATGGAATTGGCATTGTCACTGGTCAGATTATGACATCAAGGTTTGCCACTCCCAAAACTTCCCTCTTGGTGTTGTCATATGCTCTTACCACTTGGTTCGATGGAATGAAATCTGAAGCCTCTAATCCTAGGTAGCTAGCCACCTTTAGTGGACATACATTCAAAGTGGACCCATTATCTATTAATACAATAGGCACAGTTTTGCCTCTGGTCATCACTGTGATGTAGAGAGCATGGTTGTGGCTTTCTTTTACATAAGGGATATCATGATCATCGAAAGAAATGGTCATGGATTTGACAGTGTTGGTTAAAGATGCCACAAGGGTCTTAGGTGAGATGTCGATAGTTGCTTGACATTGATTCAAAGCCTTGCAAAGAGCTTGGCGATGAAGGTAAGAGGACTGTATGTGTGCTTAGGTTTTTTTCAATTGCTTGAGAATGGGGTCCTCCTCTTGTTCATTATGGGGTTTTAATTTTTCAGCTGGAGAAGGGAGGGTATGATTTACTGGATTTGAATATGTGGGTTATGGAGGTGGTGTGATGACTCTTCCATGCCGAGTGATTGCATCAACTTCGGTGACAAAGTCATTTAGATCAAGTACGCAACAATAATTTGAAGTGGGGTAGATGAGGGAGAGAGGATCAAATCCCATTTCATTAGAAGAAATAAAGTTGACATTCGCCTGGTGGTTAGGCAAAGGATTTATGGTGATGTTAGGTTTAGCTCTTGGAGCAATGATATTCCTACTGTTTATTAGGTCTTAGATTTGATGCCTTAGAGCCTTATAAGCATCTGTTTTATGCCTGGGCCCTTGGTGATAATCACATCACTCATTGGCATTATAGTTCTTTGACAAAGGATTTGGGAGTGGTCTCAGCTCTAAGGGTTTGATGAGATGGGCTTCTAGGGCTTTCTTATAGATTATGCTCAAAGGCATTCCCAATTTAGAAATACTTATTCTTTCCAATCTCATGGGTTGATGGTAAGAAACATCATTAATCTCTCCTCCCTTTTGAGGTGTAGAATGAGTGGTGTTAGAGGTGAAATTATTATTTTTGCGGTATCTCGAACTTGAGGATTCATCCTTGATTTGACCAGACTGAATCAAATCCTCAAATTTAGAGGCTATAGCAATGAGAGCCTTAAAGTTCGAAAGATACTGGGTTTGCAAGTGAACTTGGTACTGGGGGAGGAGATTCTTCATAATGATGTCAATTTGTTCTTCCTTAGATGGACGTTTCACCATTTGTGCTGCTTTTGCCCTCCACCTTGTAAGAAACGCAGTGAAGGATTCTTTTTGGCTTTGTTTAGTGGTTTCTAGATCTCGTCAAGTGACATCTACCTTAATATTATAATGGCATTGCTTGACAAAAGCATTGCAGATGTAATCCTAAGTTTTCTTATGATTTTTGTCCAGATCTAATAACCATTTAACAGTAGATATGGTCAATGACTGTTGGAATAATTAAGCAAGTGTGAGGCCTCACCCTAGTACCCGGTCCGATCCTCTAAAAGGGAATCGAAAATGCCCATTTGGGAGAAACATCACGATTGGAACTCGCTATGAGTTCAGAAAAATTATATTTTGTAAAGTTGTAATTTGCAGAAGGAGTTGCCACTTCAATTTTATTTATTTTAGTTGGGAAAATTAAAAGAAAAACCCAATTTAATTGATTCCAAAATTATACCATTTATCCCAAAGAAAAGCACTAGTCCTCGAATGACCAAAGAGGGCTCGGGGACTACGTTTTGGTTAAAATAATATAAAAAATTTAGTTTGGCTTAAATACGAAATAACTTTTGTAAAAAAAAAGAAGTTTTTATGTATGCATGAACAAGTATAATATGATATATGAAATAAATATTACTGATGCAATGCATGACAAATATGAGATAATGATAATTACAAGATGCAAAAAGTAAAGGAAAAAAACTACTTAAAATTATTACAAGGCAAAATGTTAAAACAGGGGATCTTTCCTCTAGCTCTTATGGGTTTTAGGAAAAGCACACATTCCTCAAATATAATCTAAACAACTAAAATAAGAAAGAGAGTATCAAAACAATTATAATAAAAAGAATTAAAATTTTGATTTTTTTTATTTAAGAAAAGTAATTTCAATCATAAACTATGTGAAGAAGGTGATAGAGAGAAGAAGTTGTTAATTTTAGCGGAGTTGAATGCCTTAGAGACAACAAGCCTGTGTATCCCATTGAATGAGAATCAAACCCCGCGCAGTTCTTCCTTCTTGCGAATGAGGGGTTTTAAGTCATAGCCTTTATTATCATGTTTCGATTGATTTTAAAGGGCTTAGAGATTTGTCAATTAGGTTAGATTTTAATTAGCAAAAACTAGATCTTTTCAGATTTAGATCTTGAAATTGAGATTGAAAAGGAAAAGAAATGAACTTTTACCTTTGACTTTCGTCAGCAAGGAATGTAGGGAGTAAGCTTAGCACCGGATCTAAGTTTCGCCTTGGCCTAGGGATATCACGAGCACTCCTTTTGGAATAAGGACTCTTGAATAGTGTGAACTCTTCTTGGAAGGACTTTGGATCACCTTTGCTTGAGAACCATGAATTCCTTTTAAAAGAAAGGGCTTGAATTAAGCCATTTCTTGATTAGGAAGCTTAAGAATAGAACTTGAGATGATTAGGAGGCTTGTGAATGGGGTTTTTAAAATGATTAGGAATCTTACAAATGGGGTTTTATATGATGGAAGAGGTTTTGGAATGGGATTTTAAAGATTTGGAGGTTTGGGAAGAGGGTTTTGATGATTGGAAAGCTTAGAAATAGGGTTTGGAAAGCTTTAGGGAGAGTATAGAAGCATGTAATTGTGTGTTTTTAGCTGTTATGAGGTGCAAGGTGTTTTAAAGGAGGAGTTTGGAGCTAAAAATTCATAGTTTTCGAGTAGGATTCTGAAAGGGGCACGTTGCAGTAACTGAAGTGTCGGTTGTGGCAACCACAAAGCCTTTTGCGGTTACCACAGGGCTGATTGCGGTAGCTAATTGGCTACTGCAAGGAACTCTGCGGTAATCGCAGAGGCGGTTGCGGTAATTACAAAAGTTTATGCAATTATGGAAGATTTTGGACTCTGATTGAGTTGCTTTCTATTTTGAGGCACAGATAAAAATCTTGCAGACTTGTTTGTTTGGATAAAACTGAATTCTGACTTGAAATGGATTTGTTATGGCAAAATATGGCAACTTAGCTATGTGAATTGAAAGGAAATGATGAGGTGGGGCCCACAGTTCCTTCTATAAATACCCCACCCTTCTCCATTCATCTTCACCACTTTCCACCTCTCTACTTAGACTCTTTCTCTCTAAAAGTCTTTCACCAAGATGGCTTCCTCGACTTCAAGGTATGTGAGAAACTACTCAGCGCTTTGAGGTGATGCGAATCCTGAGGTTCTGTTGCAGGAGCTTAGAGATCATGCAAGCTTTACTAGTAGCATGGAGGTATTTATTTTCTTTCTTGCACTTAAGTTAGTTCTATACAAGCAATAATATGATGCAGCCTGGTTCATTATGCAGTGATGATTTTATCATTATTATTATTATTATTATTATTATTATTATTATTATTATTATTATTATTATTTTATTTTTATTTATTATATTATATATATATATACACACACACACACACACACACACACACACACACAATGACATTTTATGATAATTAAGAAGAAATAAAATAAATAAAAAATAAAATAGGAAAAAAAGTGAAGAAAATAAAAAAAAAGTGACTCTAGTTTCTTATGCTTGCAAAAAATTTATTTTCTGTGTATTTTATGTAAAGTCATGTGATATGAGATTGAGGGGAGGTAGAGGTAACTTGGTGAGGATTGCTACTTATCTGAATCGCCATCCTGATGTGCGAGTTGTGATCGAACCTTCTGGTTTGCTCGGTCTGCTAGATTTGGACTAGTCTCGTGAGGGCGATCGTGCCTTATTGAGGGCTTTGACAGAGAGGTGGCAGGACACCACCAATACTTTTTATTTCCAATATGGGGAGTTGACGGTGACTCCTATGGATCTCCATTTGCTTATTGGTTTGCCTTTTCATCGTTGGGCTTTGGGCTTTTATGGTTCCTGGACCGCACTAGATAGTTAGAGGATGACTGAGCTATTAGGTTTTGACCCTCCTCGCATTGATGTTCATGTGTTGAGAGTCTGGCTTCAGAACTGGATTGGAGATTTTGATCAGTATGGGGGCTACACCACTGAGTAGGCAACTCATTTGTGCCTTATGATGATCTTGGGTTGTTCCATCTCTCACACTAGGCGAGACACTATTGACTTTAGCATCTTGGCTTTATTAGAGGACCTGACCCAGATCTTTGAGTATGATTGGGGAGGTACCACTTTGTGTGTAATGTATAGAGAGATGTCTGATCTCTCATGAGACACTTTCTCTAGCCTAGGTGGTACCCATGTTATTTGGGAGGTGAGTATGTGTTCTTTTCTCATTTTTGCTTTTTGTATTGCACCTCATTGTTATCTTGACTAACTGCTGTTTGTTTTGCAGTACTGGGCTTACGAATACTTTACTCAGGTATCTCCACCCTTGAGAAACTCAGTTCCTGACAAAGTGCCCTAGGGGTACTTATGGAGTTATAGTAACCGTAGTCGCTTTGACAGGATGGGTTTTACTAGTTATTAGACCTATTTTGGCCAATTAGGTGTGCACTAAGTGTTTTTCTTGCTAGTTTGCTTTTTGTTGCTTTTAATTGCTTTGGACTTACTTTCTATTTTATAGGTCCGGTGGAATGCCTATTAGAATCGCTTGCCACAATTAGTGATGGAGTGGATGGGTTCCAACTACATGCTTTCCTCATGTAGACTACTTTTCTGCTTTAGGAATGAGAGAAGATATTACCTTAGGGAAAGAGTCAGAGGGCAGATTACTGGTGATAGTGTTGTGCCTTTACCTCCCCTAGCTGATATGAGATATGGATCGAGTATTGTAGATGATGAGGCATTGCTGGCGGGCCTCTCTTGTGATCATTTCTTAGATTATGATGCAGATTATGAATACTTTTGTCAGGCTTCCTTGATGACTGGTACTGTCCCTATGAGGGATTCTGTTTATGATCTTAGGAGATCGATTGCTAGTTCCACTCAGACCCATTCGGTTAAGGACACTTTGAGTAGAGCGGGGCCTTTTAGGGTTACTCCTGCCCCTACTACTGCTGTTTTTGACCCCAGAGTAGCTTCAGGATCATTTGCTGATGACATTTGGCATTAGAGTTTATGGACTTCTACACGTTGTCAGTACTTTTCTATTGAGCAGGGGCAGCTGGTTGAGTATGATTCTTCTATAGTGGCACCTTTTAGATGGCCTAATGTTCTAGCCGATACTTTTGAGGTGGGTTGTCCTGATTCTTCCATGACTTTAGATTCTTGCTCAGTTGCTTGACTTTCTTTATCTTGTAGGTGCCTGTGGATTGGGCTCATGAGGCCTAGAGGGTGATGGGTCATATGACTGTTGCTCTGTCATCTGCTTTGACCCGAGCGGAGCTAGGAAGTAGTAGAGATGTTGGTAGAGGTAGAGGTGCTAGTGGTGATGAGGGGGATGAGTCTCCATGTGAGCGGAGAAGGGAGAGGCATAAACACCGTTAGACACTCTATTTTCCTTCCTTTGAGTTGTTAGTCTTATGGATGATATGTATGGATGTAATGGATGTTCTTCCTAATGTGATGTTATGACATGTATGGACATTTTTCCTAAATATGATGTCATGAAAAGTTTTACTTATTGTGAGATGTACTTCTGTCTTGATCATACATGTGTAATATGCATGAATGCAGTTCCTAAATTTAACTGAAATAGGGCCTTTTTTTTTTTTTTTTTTTTTTTTTAGCTAAGAAGCCTTACCATAGCTCCGAATTTGCAGAATGGAGATTGAAAAGGTGTCACAGTACCATGGTGGAGTTTGCGGTTGCTACAAAAAGGGGTGCGGCAACCGCAAGCATCCCTACGGTAGCCAAAATGGCTACCACAGAGGGCTTGCGGCAACCGTAGGGAGGGCTGCGGTAACTGCATCCCTAGTGCGGCAACTGTAGCGAGTTCCATCGTTGATATTGATTTTTCTTGATTTTCTGCTGTTTATAGGCTCTTCCACTTCTTAAAACTTCATTCCATTGACCCTTGAACATTGTTCAATACTTTTAAGCATCTTGCTTTGCTCTTTTCTCAAAAATTTTCACTTTTATTTCTTTGAAGCTCTTTTCTCAATGGAGCCCTATTTCAGTCATGTAATATTCCTATGGTGCAAGAATCTTACTAAAGTGGAGAGAATAAATTTAGGAAAATATGGAGTAAGTGCCATGCTCACTTTGAGGGGAGGGAAAATTGACTGGGATTTTTTGCGTGCCTGTATACGTTTTTGGGATCCTGCTACCCATGTCTTCAGGTTTGAGGCAAGCATGGAAGAAATGTGTCATACTTTCATGGAATTTTCTGTATTGCTCAGATATGATCCTGAGGCTCTTTTGGTTACTCTTATCGAGAGAGTGGGATATTTCAACTCCTTTAGAAGACTTTTGGATCTTAGTGAGGAAGTGGCTAGTCCCATGGTGGTGGAGGATTGGGTGGACTTAACTATTGTAGTTGCAGAATTTCATGATTCCAAAGGCTTTGAGGATGATAAGTGGTTTCATCTGAGGATGCGGGCTCTTTCTTTTTGTCTAATTGCCGGATATATCTTCGTGAGCCTTATTGGTTGGGGTGATGCTAGGGTTGCCGATTTGATTCCTCAGATGGAAGAGGGAAGATCTATTGCTGCCATTGTACTTGTTGAGACTATTATGAGTTTGGATAGGGTATATGATTCGAGCGGTCCATGGACTATCAGTCCCCTTATCCTTTAGATTTGGTTGAGAGACCATCTTCGGATAGTGGCTCCTCTTGTTAAGGCGGATTACTCTACTTCTTGGTATAGGACTCGTACTATTGTGATAAAAAAGGACTTTAAAAGGGAGTGGCTCAAATGGCTTTTTGAATTGGATTCTGATGAGTTGCTTTAGAGATGTGAGTGGTATAAGATAAATCGGTTCATGACCATGAGTTTTGGTTACAGGACGGTTTATCTTTTGGGTTTGAGGATGGTCACTTTTTATTAGGCTACTAGAGTTATGTGCCAGATGGGCCATAGATAAGGCGTGCCCCCAGACGGTGCTTTGTTTTAGTATGTCCTTATTACTGAGATTGTGGCCCGAGCCATTAGGAATAGATGGGCGAGAGGTTTTCATGCTGTTCATCCTTCTCATCATTATGACAAGACTTTAGAGTATACGGATTGGTGGATAGCAAACTCACGGCGGTTTGAGAAAGCTAGGGGAGCTGCAATGGCTGAGGAGATAGAGGAGGATAAAGATAAGAGTCATGATTGACCTTTTGTCCCCACTTTTTGTTATGCTTTTTTTTTTTTAGGAAGCAAATAAGAGCCAAACAAATGTGTAGCACATAATGAAATTTTATTGATGATTTGGACCAAACCCACACGGGTCACCTACGTATCTTTTTACAATAATTTCATCATCATCATTTTTTTTTCTTTTATGGAGAATCAGGTCCACGTAGTTCTTGCCTTTACATGGATGCAAATGTAATGCATGGATTACAAGGATGCTTATGCAAAATATATCTTGAGCTGATCTAGATTGCATGGGCTTGAAAACTCTATGCCGTCCAAATCCATTAAGATAGCTGCTCCTTCGGATAGGACCTTTTTTAGCATGAACAAGCCACTCCAATTGGGTATGAATTTTCCCTTTGGATCATGAACAGGTGCTCTGATTTCCTTTAAAACAAGGTTACCTTCTTATAGTCCTCTGTCTCTGACCTTTTTGTTGAAATGCCTTGCCAATTTTTGCTGGTAGCCTTGAATTCAATATAGGGCATCCATCCTTTTCTCGTCAATGGCATTGAGCTGTTCATGGTAGCCTTTTGCCCATTCCACTTCATCTAACTGACTCTCTTTCATGATTCGAGCTGATTTTATCTCCACCTCGATTGGGAGGACTGCTTCCATTCCATAAACCAGGGAATATGGTGTAACACCGGTTGGAGTGCGTACTAACATTCTGTATCTCCATAAAGCATAAGATAGATGTACATGCCAATCTTTATGGTTGTCAGCCATCTTTTGAAGTATATTTTTGAGAGTCTTGTTTACAGCTTCTACTGCACCATTTGTCTGAGTGTGGATTTTCTCCTTTTTCAGTAGCTGGGTGACTTCCTTTTGAAAGTGAGATCCATTATCAATGATTATTTCAAATGGGACTCCATACCTACAAAGGATGTTGGTACGAATAAATTGAGCTACTCATTTAGAATCTAACACTTGGTATGGTGCAGCTTTAGCCCATTTGAAAAAGTAATCAATTGCCACTAGGATGTATTCATGTTTGCCTAAGGATTTTGGGCTTATCTTCCCAATGACGTCGAGGCCCCAAGTAGCGAATGGCCAAGGCGTGGTGATTGGTGACAAAGGTATAGGAGGTTGTTTATGAAGTAGCATAAACTTGGCATTTATGGCATTTTTGCGCGTACTTAGCATAATCCTCATTCATGGTAAGCCAAAAGTATCCTTGGTTTGTGATTTTGCAGGCCAAAGCAATACCATTCATATGTGGGCCTTCGTCACCACCATGTATCCATTCCTTGATTTGTTGGGCTTCTTCTTCAGTGACACATCTTAGGTGGATATTATCCCAAGTCCATTTGTAGAGCACATCCCCATTTGGAATGAATCCCTTGGATAACTATCTCAGAGTCCTCTTTTCTGTTTTAGAGGTCCCTTTAGGATAAAGCCCATTCTTGATATAATTGAGAATATCCCAAAATCACAATCTGTTATTAATGACTTGCATACTTAGGCAATGAGTTATGCATCCTGGTTCATACTTCACTTCAATTATGATTGGTCTAATTATGAAACCATTGCTTATGTCGAGCATTAAGGCGAGTGTCGCCAATGCATCAGCAAATCTATCCTTTATTCTCGAGAGATAATGGAAGGATAATTTATAGAAGTTGGCTGCCAATTCATCTAGGTGTTTGTGGTAAGGAAACAAATGCTCTTATCTGATTTTCCCTTTTCCCAAAGCTTGGGACACTATTAGATTTGAGTCTTCATAAATCTCGAGGTGCTTGATTCGGAGCCTTATTGCTGCTTCAAGGCCACAAATACATGCCTCGTAATCTGCCTTATTATTTGTTACTTCAAAGTTTAGCTTGATGGCTATGGGTATGCTTTCCCCGCTTGGTGTAATGAATATAATGCCAATGCCATACCCCTTGTTATTTGATGCCCCGTCAAAGTAAAGCTTCCAAACTTCATTGCCAATCAATAGGATATCCTCATTGGGGAATTCAGTCTTAGTCTATTTATCTTCTATTAGGGCTGCAGCTAATTGGTTTGCTACTATGCTTCCTTTGATTGCTTTGCGCTGTACATATTTGAGATCATATGCTACCAACAATGCCATCCATCTTGCCATCTTACTATCAAGAACTGGCTTCTCCATAAGGAATTTCAAAGGGCTTTTGTCAGCAAGGATATGAGTTGTGCAGGAACTAAGATAGTGTTGTAGTTTGTGGCAAACCCAAACAAGGGTAAGGCACAACTTTTTTATATAGCCATATTTGAGTTCATAAGACAACATTCTTTTGCTCAAGTAGTAGATGACATTTTCCTTATTAGAGGCATTCTAGGTGAGCATTGCCCCCATTGCTTCATCAGTCATGGATAAGTAAAGCAGTAGCGGTTTCCAATGCCTCGGAGGTTGCAACACTAGTGGGTTCAGCAAATATTGTTTAATTTGATCAAAGGCCTTTTGGCATTCTTCATTCCATTGCTTTGAGGCTCATTTTCTAAGTAACTTAAAGATGGGCCCACATATATCAGCCAACTAATTGATGAACTGACTAATGTATTGGAGCCATCCGAGGAAACCTCTGATCTCTTTTTCTGTTTTAGGAGGTGGCATTTCTAAAATTACCTTTGATTTTGCAGGGTTGACCTCTATACCTTTCTTGCTGACCATATGGCCTAGGAATAGCCCAGATGAAGAGCCAAAAATACACTTGGTAGGATTGAGTTTGAGATTATATTGGTGAAGTCTAAGGAAGAATTGCCTTAAAGCTTCCAAGTGTTCTTTGACAGTACTACCCTTAACCACCATATCACCAACATATACTTCAATCTCTTTGTGCATCATGTCATAGAAGATTGTGGATGCCATCCTTTGGTATGTTACCCCTGCATTTTTAAGTCAAAATGGCATAACTCTATAATAATAGGTACCCCACTCAGTGATGAAGGCTGTTTTTTCCTTGTCAGGGGGGTGAACCATTATTTGATTGTATTCCGTGGCTAAATCAGTTAAAGAAACCATTTCAGATCTTGCCATTCAGTTCACCAACAGGTCAATGTGAGGCAAAGGAAAGTCATCTTTTGGACAAGCCTTGTTCAGATCTTTATAGTGTACACACATTCTAACTCTACCATCTTTCTTAGGAACCGACACAATGTTGGCAAGCCAGGAGGGGTAGCTGATGGGCTTAATGAAGTTGTGGTCTAGTAGCTTCATAATCTCTTCTTTAATCGGTATAGACCATTCAGCTTTGAGTCTTCATAATTTCTATTTGATTGGCTTAGAATCGGGGTGGATTGGAATTTTGTGAATGACTATGCTCGGATGTAAACTCGTCATGTCCTTTGGATGCCATACGAAATAGTCTTAAAATTCTTTGATCATTTCCTTTGTTTGACCCTTGTTTATGCATGCAGATACTATTAATGTAGTTTTTGGTGTATCATGTGTGCTGGCATTTATTAGCTCTTTGATTGCATCATCTTTTATGTCATTTATTTCATTTTTTTGATATGATGTCTCATTAATGTTAGATTTAAAATTTGGAACATTAAAGAAAAATGTAGACACAGGATCGTAAGAGGAAAGGGCAAACTTTTTATTGAATTTGAACATGGATAAGTCCCAGTTTACATCAAACTCAAAAGCTGGACACTCAAGGTCAATTACATCACTAAAAATAGAAGAGACTGAAGACTTTGACTCTGACTGGGACTCTGACTCAAATTAGAACTAGAACTCTGTCTCGGATTGATGGAATGGGCTCTCTTTGAAATACAAAATATGTAGCTTGGTATTGTTTGGTTGGATTAGGGTGGATGGGTTAGGTTCCTCCTCCTCTAAAGTAAGTATGAAGACTTCGTCAAAGAGACTTGCCTTCATATTCTCCTCCCAATCTCGACTTAGCATGAATATGGGCTCGCAATCCTCTAGTGAAATCTTAACATCAAAGAAAATTTCGAAACCAAGAATTAATTTTCCAGTGATAGGACAAATCCAGGGTTTGGGAAAGCCACAGTAAGGAACTGTGTCACCTTCTTTTACAAAATATCTATTGAGGGTTTTGAAATAAGGACGCATAGGCCAGACATAAGTCTCACCTCATTTAAGGGCCGCTGCTCTTTCCTTGGCCCATTCCTCCATTTCTATCAGATCCTCCTCAGTAGGCTCATATCCTAGCCCAAACGGCTGCATTGCAACTAGGTAGTCCATAAAGGATTTTACGCCTTGTTGATCTCTTCTAAGACCTAGGCCAGGAAAATAGTTCATTTTTCTTAACATATTAGCCACAGTAATGTTTCCAAAAGGGTCAAAATCGAGTGGACCAAATTCTTTACCTTCTTCACCTTCGAGGAACTGGATGAAAGAGAAGCCTAAAAAAGGGTAGGCGAACAATTCATGTTGAATTTCTAAAATGGGCATAGGGTTTGTAATGTCAACCTTATTATGCATGTCCCCGTTTATGGTAACAATCCCCTTCCCATAAGGAAATTTGACTTTCTGATGCAATGATGAAGGGATCGCCTTAGCTTGATGGATCTAAGGTCTTCCAAGAAGTAGGTTAAAACAAGCAGGAACATTAATTACTTAGAAGGGAATGGAAAAGGCTGTGGGCCCGATAGTGACATGCAGTGTGGCGATCCCAAGTACTTCTCTCTTAATATTGTCATAGGCCCTCACTATTTGATCAGAAGGGGTGAAGACTATTACTTCTAGGCCTAGGCAACTAGCCACTTTTAAGGTACACACATTCGGTGCCAAGCCATTGTCGATGAGAACCATGGACACAATTTTCCCACGAGTTATCATTGTTATATAGAGGGCATTGTTGTGGTCTGAGTCCCCTCTTGGCAAGTCATTATCTCCAAATGATATTGAAACTCTCTTAGTAGCACTAATGATTGAAGCCATAAGATTCTTAGGGGTGATATTGATAGGAGTTTGACATTGATTTAGTACCTTGCAAAGAGCTTGGCGATGAGGATATGAGGATTGAATCAAACTCCAAATTGAAATATTTGCTTGAGTCTTTTTCAACTGTTTGAGTATGGAGTCTTCATTAGGTTCAAAACTCTTTTTTATATTGGTGGGTTTGGATTTTGGACAATTCTGCCACTTCGAGTGATGGCATCAATCTCCTCAAGTAAGTTGGTGAGGTCTAACACACAATAGTAGTTAACAGTTGATTTTATCAATAAGACAAGATCAACTCCTTCATAAAAAGTAATTGCATTTACCGTGTGGTTGGGTAAGGGGTTGGTGATGTTGTTGGGTTTGGCTTTGGGTGGTAAGAGGTCATTGGAATCGATTAGATCTTGGATCTTGTGTCTTAAGGCCTTACATGCATTAGTTTTATGCCCTGGCCCTTGGTGGTAATCACATCTTTCATTTGGGTTGTGATTTTTGGGTAGTGGGTTAGGGACAAGTCTTGGTTCGAGAGGTTGCACCATTCTTGCCTCAAGCAGTTTCTTGTAAATGACGCTCATAGGTATACCCCTTAGATCAGAGAATTGGAGCCTTTCAATCTTGATTGGCTTCTTAATTGCGATGGTTTACTTCCCCCCTTTTCTGATTCGTCAAGGAAGTTACATTTCCTTGATGTGTCGCTTTCTTGTATCTTGACCCAAATGCAGATTCTTCTTTTATGTGCCCACTTTGGATTAGATCTTCAATCTTAGAAGCGATGGAAATCAAGGCTTTGAAGTCAGGCAAGTATTGGGTAAGCAGTCTATCTTGATAAACTGGGAGGAGATTCTTGACAATAATATCAATTTGTTCATGCTCAGGAGGTCGGTTCATCATTTGGGCAACCTTTTTCCTTTACCTTATAAGGAAGGAACGAAGAGAAGGATTCTTTTGCATACTATTTGGTAGTCTCAAGGTCTCTTCTTGTTACATCGACCTCAATGTTGTAGTGATACTGCTGGACAAAAATATTGTAGATGTCATCCCATATCTATTTTTTAGACGCATCCAAGTCTACAAACGACTTCACAGCTGTACCAGTTAAAGATTGTTAGAACAATTGAGCAAGGAGCTCATTGTCCACTCCTAAAGGATGTATGGTCCCCACATATACTTTGAGATGGGTTTTAGGGTAGGTAGTCCCATCAAATTTATCAATATTCGGCATTTTGAATTTAAGAGGTACCCTTGCATTAAGAAACAGACTGAGGGAGCTTGTGTCAACCATGTCTTCCCTTTTCTCTAAGTTCTTAAGCATCTTTTCCATAACTTCAATTTTGTCCACGGATACCTTTAGCTCGAGTTTCTTTCGCTTGGGAAGGATCAGTTGGGGGGGGAGATGGATGTGGTGGTGTGGATCGGTGGCTTAATGGGTACTGGCAGAAAAAGTGGGTTGGTTTTGAGAACAGATGGTGATGGAATTGTTTCACCTGTGGCCTTTTCCTTATCTTTTAGACCCAAAAATAGGATAGGAGGTGGGTTTTGGATTCATTGGGTCTGGATCGGTCAAATTCTGATTTATGGTGTTCCGGCCCATCATTTCTTGGACATCTTCCATAATAATCCTCCTTTGATTTTGAAGTAGGTCTTAGAAATGAGCCTCTTGCTTTTTAAGTATTTTCTCTTATTGTTCAACGAACCTAGCAAAGAACCTATTAATCAAGTCATCAACTCCATTAATAATAGCAACTTCTTTCCCTAATTCGATTGACATCTCTTGAACCATTGGATGAAAAAGATGAAGCTAGGTCAGTCTTTAGCTTAGGTGAAGATAAGGACAAGGTGAGATCATGAAATCCTAATCACAGCAGTAAGATAAGGATTAATGTACCATAGGTAGACATGGGTCTAGGAATTTGACATGGGTTTGTATAGGGACTAGCAGTGTTTGGGTGGTTTGCAGATTTTCCACTTTAGTAGGATTCTTGCATGATACATGCATACATGTATGCATGAATAAAAAAAGGTTTCATGATAATGACATACCAAGTTTGGCATTATGGTACATACAATCCTAAAGGAAGGTCCTATGAGTCATTACATGAAAGGGTAAAGGGCAGCTTGAAAGGAACCCATCATATTAGAGATGCGATATACCTAACCACATGTGAGTCAAGGAGCCTCGTGTGGGTCCAACGGTATGTGCATACTCGTTATACCTCTAAAAGGATTAGAGGATACATCATGGGCTGAATGATTTCACTATCGGCAAGTAGACCTAAGGAAGGTTGCCCACTCGATGTTACTTTCTATTCTTTGTTTTCTTAAGAAACTAGTGTTTTGGATAAGGAGTCCAATGTAGTGATGCATGAAAAAGCCATTTTGTCATAAAAGCCAAACTTTTTGCTTTACCAAGAGTAGTCCACTTTTATCTTTTGTTTTGAAATTTTTTTTTAAGTCCCTAGTGGAGCCGCCAACTATGAAGTCCCGCCCGAGCACCCGGTCTGATCCACTAAAGGGGAATTGAAAATGCCCATTTGGGAGAAACATCACTATTGGAACCCGCTATGAGTTTAGAAAAATTATATTTTGTAAAGTTGTAATTTGCAAAAGGAGTCGCCACTTCAATTTTATTTATTTTAGTTGGGAAAATTAAAGGAAAAACCCAATTTAATTGACTCCAAAATTATACCATTTATCCTAAGGAAAAGCACTAGTCCTTGAATGACCAAAGAGGGCTCAAGGACTAGGTTTTGGTTAAAATAATATAAAAAATTTAGTTTGGCTTAAATACGAAATAACTTTTGCAAATAAAAGAAGTTTTTATGTATGTATGAATAAGTATAATATGATGTATGAAACAAATATTACTCATGCAATGCATGTGAAATATGAGATAATGATAATCACAAGATGCAAAAAGTAAAGGAAAAAAAACTACAAATTATTACAAGGCAAAATGTTAAAACAGGGGATCTTTCCACTAGCTCTTATGGGTTATAGGAAAAGCACACATTCCTCAAATATAATCTAAACAACTAAAATAAGAAAGAGAGTATCAAAACAATTATAATAAAAAAAATTAAAATTTTGATTTTTTTATTTAAGAAAAGTAATTTCAATCCTAAACTATGTGAAGAAGGTAATAAAGAGAAGAAGTTGTTAATTTTAGCAGAGTTGAATGCCTTAGAGATGGCAAGCCTATGTATCCCTTTGAATGGGAATCAAACCTTATATAGTTCTTCTTTCTTGCAAAAGAGGGGTTTTGAGTCATAGCCTTTGTTATCATATTTCGATTGATTTTAAAGGGCTTAGAGATTTGTTAACTAGGTCAGATTTTAATTAGCAAAAACTAGATCTTTTTAGATTTAGATCTTAAAATTGAGATTGAAAAAGAAAAGGAAGGAACTTTTACCTTTGGCTTTCGTCAACAAGGAATGAAGGGAGTGAGCTTAGCACCAGATCTAAGTTCCACCTCGGCTTAAGGATATCACGAGCACTCCTTTTGGAAGAAGGACTCTTGAATAGCATGAACTCTTCTTGGAGGGACTTTGGATCACCTTTGCTTGAGAACCATGAATTCCCTTTGAAAGAAAGGGCTTGAATTGAACCTTTTCTTAATTAGGAAGCTTAAGAATAGAACTTGAGATGATTAGGAGGGTTGTGAATGGGGTTTTTGAGATGATTAGGAAACTTATGAATATTGGGTTTTATGTGATGGAGGAGATTTTGGAATGGGGTTTTAGACATTTGAAGGTTTGGGAATAGGGCTTTGATGATTGGAAAGCTTAGAAATAGGGTTTAGAAAGCTTTAGGGAGAGTATAGAAGTATGTAATTGTGTGTTTTTAGCTGTTATGAGGTGTAAGGTATTTATAAGAGGAGTGTGGGGCTAAAAATTCACAGTTTTCGAGTAGGATTTTGAAAGGGCACGTTGTAGTAACTGAAGCATTGGCTGTGGTAACCACAGAGCCCTTTGCGGTTACCACAGGGCTGGCTACAGTAGCTAATTGCCTACTGCAAGGACCTCTATGGTAACCGCAGCCGGCTGCAAGTTACCATAGCGGGCTTGCAGGTCGCCACAGTTCATTTTTCAGCCCATTCTTCTTCGTCTTTTATCCGATTTGAGCCTAGTCTGATTCTATGTGTTCATGATCAAATGTTGGTCATTTGGAAGTGTAAAATAGAGGGTTCATAATAAGGAGCTCATCATCCACATCGAAGGGTCTCATGGCATCCACATACATCTTAAAGTGGGTCTTAGGGCAAGTAGTACCATTCAACTTATCCATTACAAGCATTTTAAATTTGGGCAAAACCTTGGGATTTAGGAAAAGAGCAATAGAGTCAACATCTATCATGTCCTCATGCCTTTTGATATTCTTGATGGATTGTTCTAGGGTTTCAAACTTCTTCATTCTTCATTTAGCTTTGGTAAAGCTGGAGAAATCCCCAATTTGAAAAGGATTCGCAGTAGGAGTAGGAGTAGTGGCATTTATATTCAAAGAAGGAGAGATGGGTGTTTCAGGGGCTTTCCCCTTATCGGTAAGATCTATAATGGGGGTAGTGAAAGTGAGGGCATGGCTGGTCCCAACTTGGGTGGAAGTAGGTTGAGTAGGAGGAGGAGTGATGGTTGTATTGGTCAATTTCTTAACCTCATTGATGATTGATTGGAGTTGGGAATTGAGGGCATTGGTGAAAGTGGCAAACTAGACATTGAGAGCGTTGGTGAAGGCGTCAGCCTGGGTTTTGAGGGCGGTGGCAAGTGCAGTTTGAAAGGTTTATTAAGGAGATTGGCGAAGAAGGTGTTCATTGTGTCTTGGTCAAAGGGGTTGGAGGTGTTGGCCATCAGTACCTTGAAACAGAAAACAGACAAAAAATAGGGTAAGAAAATAGAATTATGAAGGAAAAAAGGCATAAATTTAAAGGTATGTTGGGAAAAAGATTCCCTCCACAGGGTTGGTCATCGGGTTTATATGTTGACAGGTTGGGTGTGTGAGGTATTTTGGGGTAACAGACCATCAGTTTAGATTTTTGACATGTTTTACTTTGATGAGTTTCCCATGTTATGTATGCATGATCATGACGTGATGCGTGCCAAAAAAGGTTTCATGAACATGCAAGAGTATCAATTATTACGGTAAATGGAACCTAAGGTCAAAGGCTAGGGCAGCTATATGTATAAGGGTGAAAGGTGGTTTGATTTAAGGGTCCTCATCCTATTAGAGTATCAATATACCTAACCACATATGAGGCAAGGAGCCTCGCATGGGTCCAATAGTATTGATTGCTTGTTACACCACCGAAATGATTAGGGATTCATCGCAGAGTGGAATACTTTTGCTATCTCCCAACATACTCAAAGAGAGTTGTTGAACCAATACTACTTGCCATTAAAAAAGTTTTCCTAAAGCTAAGGTTTAGGCAATGAGCTTTTATTATGCAAAGTGATGCATCAAAGTAAAATTACACTTAATGAGCCAAATAGAGATGATTTTGGAAAAATTTTTCCTTAACTAAATGGTAATCCTCTTATTTCCTTTTTATTGAAAAAAGGTGGCAATCAGTCCTCAGTGGAGTCGCTAATTGTGAGGTCTCACCCGAGCACTGGTTCCATCTGCTAAAGAGAATTGAGATACTCATTTGGGTTTAGACTCATGATGGAACCCTCGGGTTTGGATTAGTTGATTTTGAAAATGATTCTGGGAGTCGCCACCTTAATTTTATTTAATTGGGAAAACATTAAGGAAAAAATCCAAGTTGACTCCAATTTATTAATTTTTACTTTAATTTGCCCATGGATAAAATCACTAGCCTCGAACCAAGTTGAGTTCGGGGACTAGGTTTTTGGTTTTAAATAATCTAAATTTGGCTCTTAAGTTTAATTTGACTTTGGAAAACTTGATTTCATGAATGACATTTATAAGATGATAGTTGCAAATAAAATGCATGAATATGGCATAACATGGATGCATGAAGATTAATGAAATAATAAACATTCACAAATAAAGGAGTGTTCCCTCTAATCTTTAAAGATTTAGGGGAACCATATGATCACTCCTTAATTAAGATAATTACATTGATAAAAAATGGAATGCCTTCTCTAGCTGTTACGGGATTCTAGGAAGACCACATATTCCTTTACAAATATCCTAAAAAAGATAATTAATTACATTTAAAAAAATAGAAAATAAGTTTAATTTAAAAAATTGGATTTGAAGTTTGGATTCAAATTCCAAACATGTTTACGTACCCCATTTGAATAGGGATCAAAACTCAAGTAGTTTTAACAATTAAGTGAAGTGGTTTATAAATTGATTAAAATAATTTTTGGTTTGGAGAATGAATTTGATGAAAATACCTTAGATTTTGATGGACGAGATGAAAAAAGTGTTTTGCCGGATCAAAGTTCCGTTTTATCAAACTGGGCAAGTGGATTGATTAATGATTAAAGAAAAAACAATTGATGGGTGAATTAATTAATTAATTAATTGAAATGGTGGATGAGTTAAAATTAAAGGATTTTTTATTTAACTTAAAAAAAGGTAATTAATTAATTAAAAAGATTAATTAATCAATTAACTTGTAAGTGATTAAAAAAAGATTTAGTTAATTAAAAAGATTAATTAACTTAGTTTGGGTGAGAAAATTAATTAATTAAAATGATTAATTAATTAATTAGAGAGTGGATGGAGGGAGAAGAAGAAAGAAGGTTGATTGATAGCTATCAATATCAACCTTAGTGTGTTTTGAAATGAAGGATGAAGGGCCTATTTATAGACAAATGGAGGTGAGGGTAGTTTAGAGAGTGAAAATGTGAAAACACCAGGAGGGGTAGGGCTAGAAATGGGTAAAAATTAGACCGAAGAGGATAAAAAAGTCATTTTCTGTGCAGGTGGGGCCCATAGGGGGTAAAAAATTTCCAGATTTTGGTGCGGCACTGCACAGGCCATATGCGGCATGTGGCGCCTCACAGGTCTGATGTGGCACCGCTCTCCTATTTTGCGGTAACCACATGTCACCCCTAGCACATTTTTTGAGGTCTCTTTTTGGCTCATTTTTTAGAGATTTTGGGCCTGTTCTTGAGGCTTTTGTGTCAATTTTTGGGAGTTATAGAGCTCAGAAAAGTTATTGGTTAGTGTTGTTAGGATCAAAATTAATTTTAGAACATTTGAACAGTTAGTCTGAGAGAGAATCCAATCGATTTCGAAAAAATGCTGTTTAATACGGAAGGTCCGGTCAGGGTCAAAAAGGCACCAGGTTGTGCCAAGAATGCTCCAGTCAGTTCTAGAAAATTCAGAATTGATTCTGAAGGTGCTGAAATGAGGGTTCACAAAAATTCAATAACTACTCAAATGTAGTGTAGTAGGGTAATGGGATCTTGCACTAGGCACTAGGACAGGCAGGCAGCAGGTGGCTTTTCTGTTGCATCCCGTTGGAGGATGCTATGGACGTTGGGGACTGGTGGGCTATAGGAAGCAAGCTGTTGCACTTTACTGTGAGACGCTGGGGCTAGTAGGCTGGTAGGCTTGCACTCTACTGTGTGCTCTAGAGCTTGGTTGCAAGGCACTATTGAGGTTTATCTGGAGGTTAGCTATTGCTGCATGCACCATTAAGTTGCTACGAGGCGCTGCTATGAGCTCCTTGGTGCCCTGTTACTGTGGCGTGTGCCATGGAGTGCTGTTTTATCTTATTTTTGTTTCCTTTAAATGTTAACTTATAATTTATTTCTATGATTTTATGATGTTTTTAATACGTTTGTTAAGTTGTTTTTAGTTGCATTAAATAATTAAAGAAATAGAAATTTAGAGCAAAAATGAAAAATTTGATGGAACATTGCATGGCATGACAGGAGGAATGCCATCATGCAGCAACAATGCAACCCCAGCGCCATGCAGCAAAGCCTAGCGCCATGCAGCAGCTTGCCTCCTGTAGCCCATAAGCTCCCTAGTGTCCTCGCAGCTCTCCAGTGCCTCGCAGCAGCTTGCTTCCTGCAGCCCATTGGTGTCTAGCACCTAGGTGCCTTCCCCAATGCCTCGCAGCATCACCTCTTAGTAAATTTGGAAGATTATTTGAGATTTTGTAGGATTTTCAACCCTAAATTATTTTAGGAAAGTAGATACAAAAGAAAAAGTTTCATTGTTTTAAATAAGGATGTCTAGAGGAAGAGAATCATCTTGATTTTGGGGAATTTTAGGGGATAGTATCTTCTCTTCCAATTTTCTATTCTCTGAATTTTATTTTAGTTTTGAGATTTCAACACTTAGAGAAGATTGTTTTTAGTGATTTTGGGAATTCTTTGTGAAGAAGATAATAGCTTGGGTTAGAACATCGGATTGGTTCATTTAATTTGCTTTAAATCGAGACAAATATTTCCATTTGCAATTCCTTGAGAGATACAACCTTGGGTGCTTTCGATATACTATAATTGCCCTGTATACTTGCGGGTCACTTTTGGACAGTTTATTTTGAGGCGAACAAGTGCTGCGAGGCGTTGCTGCCCAGCGTGCAACATTCTGTCGAATTTTTCTATTTAGCCTATGTCTCTTCCATTTCTTCAATTATTAATGCAACTAAAAAAAACTTAACAAACACATTAAAAGCATCATAAAATAAACTATAAATTAATAATTAAAAGAACAAAAAATAAGATAAAACTATGACAAAACACAATTCCAATTTCAAGATCTAAATGTGAGAAGATCTAATTTTTGTTAATTAAAATATGACCTAATTAACAAATCCTTAAGCCTTTAAAATCAATCAAAACATGATAATAAAAACAATGACCTAAAAATCCCTCCTTTTGCAAGAAGGAAGAACTACTTGCCATCTCTAAGGCATCAACTACGCTAAAACTAACAACTTCTTCTCTCCATCACCTTCTTCAAATAGTTTAGGGTCAAAATTGCTTTTCTTAAAAGAAAGTCAAAACTTTAGTTCTCTTACAATTGTTTTATTACTTTTTCTTACTTTAGTTGTTTAGATTATATTTGGGAAATGTGTGCTTTTCCTAGAACCTATAACGACTAAAAGAAAGATCCCCTAATTTTGACATTTTGATTTGTAATAGTTTTAAGTAGTTTTCCTTTATTTTTTGCATTTTTTAATTGTCATATTTGCCATGCATTGCACGAGTAATATTTATTTCATGCATCATATTATATCTATTCATGCATACATAAAATCTTCTTTTTTATAAAAAAATGTTTTATATTTAAGCCAAACTGATTTCTCACATTGTTTTAACCAAAACCTAGTTTCCAAGCCCTCTTTGGTCATTCGAGGACAAATGTTTTTCCTTAGGACAAATGGTATAATTTTGGAGTCAATCAAATTGGATTTTTTTCTTTAATTTTCCCAACTAAAATAAATAAAATTAATGTGACAACTACTTTTGCAAATCACAATTTATAAAATACAATTTTATGAACTCATAATGGGTTCCAATCGTAATGTTTCTCCCAATGAGCATTTTCAATCCGGTGCTCGGGTGAGCCCTCATAGTTAGCGACTCCACTAGGGAACTCCAAAATCTTTTTTTTCAAAATAAAAGATGAAAGTGGACTACTTTTGGTAAAACAAAAAGCTTGGCTTTTTAATACAAAATAGCTTTTCATGCATCACTACAGTGGATTAAAAGTATAGAAAGAAACGTTAGAAAGTAACATTGAATGGGCAACCTTCCTTAGGTCTGCTTATCAATAATGAAATTATCCAGCCCGTGATGTGTCCTCTAATCCTTTTAGAGGTGTAACGAGTATGCAAGTACTGTTGGACCCACACGAGACTCCTTAACTTACATATGGTTAGGTATATTGCATCTTTAGTGTGATAGGTTCCTTTTCAAGTCACCTTTACCATTTCATATAATGACTCATTAGAACCTTCCTTTAGGATTATATGCACCATAATACTAAACTTGGTATGTCATTATCATGAAATCTTTTTCAATCATTCATACATACATACATCCATAGCTTGAACCTTGTAAAGAGAAAAAAACATCTGAACATCTTCATACCCAACATGGTCAACCTAAATCCATGGTTAAAACCCAAAACCTATGGACCACCTAAACCTATGGTCAAGACCTAAACCCATAATCCACCTAAACCCATGGTCCACCTCAATCCATTGTCAAAAATCCAAACCCATATCAAACTCATGGTAAAAATAAACCCATCTATAGTATCCTCATCCTTATCTACAATCCTTATCCAAGCTAAACACTGACCTACCTTTATTTTTTACAACTGTTATATAAGCTAAACATTGACTTAGTTTCATCTTTCATAATTCTTATTCAAGCTAAATACTAACCTAGCTTTTATCTTTCATAGTCCTTATCTAAAACAAACACTAATCTAGTCCTTATCCAAGTTTTAGTTCATTTAAATTGGATTTACTATCTAGTTTGTTAGTCCTATCTTATCCAAAGATAGTCATTCTATTAGTCTTACCTTTCACAGAGTCATATCCCTTTAAGTTTTTGTCCAAATCATCACTTTCGCATAAAGTTTTTAGCTTCCTGTGGCTCATTCTGTCATCACCACATCATGTATAATCCTGAATTTGTTGGAGTCTAGTTTCACCTTCCAGTCAATGTGTCTAACTTGCTGAATCACGAGGTGGTATCCCACCTATCTCCTCTAAAACACCTTTACCCCTAACTCCTTCCAAAGATTATACATCCTGGGCATATTATTATTGAATTCTTTGACAAAATCTCAAGGATTGGGCACGTCAGCATAACCAAGGCCCATTATCATCAAAGCCCAAGTTTTTTGGCTAAATTGCCTCACAATTCTTTCAAACTCCTTTAATCTCGAGTTCTCTTTATCAAATCCACTATCTTAGACACTGTATTGGGTCAACTGTCTTTTCTCAAATCTTACAACCTGAATTTTCAAGCGATAATTCTTAACCTGACCTAGAACCTAATACAACATGACCTAATATCTCAAGAGCAATCTATCCTTCTAAGGACCTACCTGACCTAGCCTCCCAATGACCAATCCTTAGCCAAGACCTTTCCCTACAAGGACTGATCCTCAACTATAACTTTCTATGGGCAAATTAAGTCAAGCCACGCATGATGACATTCCCACACCCCATGTCTTTCAGAGATGTAGCCTTCCCTAAATCCCATAGCACCAAAGCTGAACAGATAGCTTTGATCCCACTCTTCCCAATATTAAGGCCAAATAGATAGTTTTGATCTTGGTTTTTCCTAACTTTAAGGCTGAACAGATAGCTTTAATCCCAATCCTTCCAATATCAAGGTTGAACATATAGCTTTAAACCCAATCCTCCCAGCACCAAAGCCAAATAGATAGCTTTGATCTCAATCCTCCCAACACTAAAGCTAAATAGATAGCTTTGATCCCAATCCTCTCAAGCACCAAAGCCAAACAGATAGCTTTGATCCCAATCCTCCCAAACATCAAAGCTAAATAGATAACTTTGATCATAATCTCCCTAATAGTAGGGCCAAACATATGGCCTTGCTAAACCAGTTTGAATTCTCAAATCTCCTCCTCCTAGTTAGACCAAATCCTTAAATTTTAAAGTCTAGGCTAGATAGATAGCCTTGATTGAAATCCACCAAACCATCATTGAAGTTCACCAAACCATCTTTACCTCTAACATTAAGGTCAGACAGATAGTCTTGATTAAAATTCACTAAAACCATCTTTACCTCTAACATTTAAGTCAGATAGATAGCCTTAATTGAAATTCACAAAGACCATTTTCACATCCAACATCAAGGTCGAACTAATAAATATTGACAAAACCTTATTTATCCTAAGGGCTTTCTCCCAAAAGCTTCATATTCTTATACCATGGTTACCCTTCTCATAGTTTAATTTGAACAAGCATAAATGCCCTTATGCATGATAAACACAAGCAGATATCATAAGCCCAGAATATGACATGGCATAAGCTCAGAGTCTAACATGGCATAGCCTAGAGTATGATATGGCATAACCTAGAGTCTGACATGGCATAGCCTAGAATTTGATATGGCACAAGAACACATAAGCCAAAAATTCGATGTGGCATGAGCATAAGCTTAGAGTCTGACATGGCATCTCTTCACAGGGTTCACTGTCATTAGAATTGCCTTTTGCTCAAAGCTAATTTTGATAAGAGAGCAGCTATGAACCCTCAAATTTGCACCCTTAGGATCTGACTAAAACTTGACATCTGCTAAGATTAATGCACTACATAGAGCCAATATGGCAATCCTGCTAACCAGTTAGAGGGCAGGGGGTCAACAGGGTAGCACCCCATTGAAAAAATAAATTTCCTCGAACTTGCACTTTAAATGACCAACACTCAATTACAAACCCATAGAATCAAACTAGACCCAAATTGGATAAAAAACAGATGAGAATAGGCTGAAAAAGAGGTGCGATAACCTGCGGGCTAGCTATAGCAACCCTATTGGTTGCTGCAGTTAGCCTTGCGGTTGTCGCAGCTCCTGATCAGTTGCTGCAGGGCATTTTTCCTGATTCCACATCAAAAATTCACTATTTTGAGCCCTCAAACTCTCGTTATAAATACCTTGCACCTCTTAATAACTTCCACACATAATTGTATACCTCTATACTCTCTCTAAAGTTTTTTAAACCCTATTCCTAGTGATCCCAATTATCAAAAATCCTCTTTCTAAACTCCTTAATCTCTAAAGCCCCATTTCAAAACCTTTTCCATCATATAAAACCCTATTCATAAGCCTCCTAATCACCTTAGACCTTATCTCTAAGCCTCATAATCAAGAAAAGGTGTGATTTAAGTTCTTCCTTTCAAAAGGAATTCGTGGTACTCAAGCAAGGATGTGATCCAAGTCCCTCCAAGAAGAGTTTGAGCTGTTCAAAAGTCTTTCTTCTAAAATGAGTGCCCATGTCATCCCTAAAATAAGGTAAAATTTAGATCCGGTGCTAAGCTTGTTCCCTATGTTCCTCGCTGCCGAAAGCTTGAGGTAAAAGTTCTTTCCTTTTCCTTTTCAATTCCAATTTAAGATCTAAATTTGAAAAGATCTAATTTTTGTTAATTAAAATATGACCTAATTAACAAATCCCTAGGCCCTTAAAATTGATTAAAACGTGATAAAAGGTAATGACTTAAAAACCCTTTCTTCACATGAAGGAAGAATTGCATGGGGTTTGATTCCCATGTAAAGGGATACATAGGCATATCATCTCTAAGGCATCAACTGTACTAAAACTAACAACTTCTTCTCTCCATCACCTTCTTCACATAGTTTAGGGTCAAAATTGCTTTTCTTAAAAGAAAGTCAAAACTTTTATTCTCTTGCAATTGTTTTATTACTTTTTCTTACTTTAGTTGTTTAGATTATATTTGGAGAATGTGTGTTTTTCCTAGAATGCATAAGGGATAGAGGAAAGATCCCCTGATTTTGACATTTTGACTTGTAACATTTTTAAGTAATTTTCCTTTATTTTTCGCATTTTGTAATTGTCATATTTGCGATGCATTGCATGAGTAATATTTGTTTCATCCATCATGTTATATCTATTCATACATACATAAAATCTTATTTTTTACAAAAGCTATTTTGTATTTAAGCCAAACTGATTTCTTGCATTGTTTTAACTAAAACTTAGTCTCCAAGCCCTCTTTAATTATTCAAGGACTAGTGCTTTTCCTTAGGATAAATGGTATAATTTTGAAGTCAATCAAATTAGGTTTTTTCCTTTAATTTTCCCAACTAAAATAAATAAAATTAAAGTAGTGACTCCTTTTGCAAATTACAATTTACAAAATATAATTTTCTAAACTCATAATGGGTTCCAATCATGATGTTTCTCCCAATGAGCATTTCAATTCCCTTTAATTGATTAGACCGGTGCTTGGGCGAGGCCCCACAATAGCTATCACCTATTAGTTTTATTATTTAGTAAGTTTAAGACTTACTACGGGTATTGATAGCCATATGCATCACCCTTGTCCTAGTGCTGGTCATGTGTTCTCGGGCTCTGGTCGTGATAAAGATGGTATCAGAGTAGAGGTCTTGCGACCTGTAGTATGTTTAAATTTAATAGGATTCCTGTATATTTCTATTCTTGTAGCATGGGGAGTATAGGATTCCTAATAATCTCTTGAGTTTCTTTTACTTCCAATTCATCATTAACGTTATGTTATGATGAGTTACTATTGTGAATTATGTTGGTGTGTGTGTGTGTTATATATTATATGCTCGTATGATATGATGAATTTGATGGCTATTCTCAAACTTGTGATTATGATAAAAGGACATATATGATGTAAGTAGAAATTCCTTGGCGATGAATATTCTTCTAGATGTGTAGCATGCAATTAGAGAGTAAAAGTTATGAACCTTTATGAAATGATAAGATGTTAAGGTCGTGCAAACTGTTATTTTAACAGTCCAAGAGGACTTTGATCTATTTGGGTATAAATGATTAAGTTTCAAAATTTTAAATGTTTTTTGAATTAGCCTTATAAATATGTAAATGAGTTTAAGTAGTTTTGGAAGTTTATTATTTTGAAACTCCATACTTGTGTCTAGTGTGTCTGTCTACATGCATTGAGTCTTGCATTATAAATTCATACCTCATCAGTCATGTATTATAAATCTCATTAGTCATTGCAGTAAGGCTGCACATCATCTAGCATCCTTGGATAGGGTATCTTGAGTTTTAAAATAAAAATGAAAATGTTTTAATTTTTATGAATGGTTCTTAACAGTTTTGAAAATTTAAATAGTTCTGAATATACCTAAAATGGATTTGATTTCTCTGGTTGAGAAATGTTTTGAGGCATTAAATACAATGATATTCAATTGAGATTACTGAGGATTAGGTAGTGATCTTTGGTATAGAAAAGAATTTTATTGGGTAATGAAATGGAGTTATTATTCTAAAATACTTATGAGATACATATGTTAAAACTGAGATAAATCTAGGATGGCCTTGATTTGGAAAGACATAAGAGTTACATAGAGATTTTATTGAGCATAAACAGCATTGATGAATTCATTATTTCATATGGATAAGTTAAGTTTTATAGGAATGTGATATATAATGGGATCTTAGTGGAACTCTAAGCAAGTTGGAAGATAATAGCTATTTAAATATGTGGTTGCGAGATAATAGGTATTCAAATCACGAAATAATATATAATATAGAAAGAGAGTAAAATAGGATTACATGAAGAACATAAAGATGGAATTATCAATTTAGGATTACCTATTAAATTCTTATATGACCAAATAATAGGTAATTAATGGGAGTGATAATTAAGGCATTAATGTTGATATTATTATTAATAAAACATAAGGAAAAGATATGTTTAAGATTATGATTGATCGGATGTGAAATAAAAGTTATATTAGTTTTATTTAAGGTTATTTTAAGGTTAGTGGATAAGAATTATTAAGGATTAACCTTAAGGCTTATTTAGACAAGAGATTGATATAGGCTTAGTTTAGCTTAGTTTAAGTTAAATATTTGGTAGTGATTTTAGTAGCTCGTAAGATAATTGCCTTATTGTATTTGATATGTAAATTGTGGTTTAAATAATGTATTAAGTGTGTAGCAGAAGCATGGTGGAGAGATCTAGCTCGGAAGTGTAGTTTCTAGCTTAGGTTGAAAATTCGAGGATGAATTTTTTTTTAAGGGGGGAAGGTTGTAATGACTTAAATTTTCATTTATTTTATAAAATCTTATTTTGTATAGAAATATATTATTCAATTATTTTTTTGTGTGAACCCTCAAAATTGCACCATTGAGATCTGGCCGCAGCTTGACACCTGCAAAGATTAGTATGCGACGCAGAGCTAGTACGACGGTCTCGCTAGCCGGTTAGCAGGTAGGGGTCAAGGGGGTAGTGCCCTGTTGAAAAATAAATTTTCTGAATTTCACCTTCAGATGACTAGCACTCGATTACAAACCCATATAATCAAACTGGACTCAAATTAGATCAGAAATGGACTAAAACCAGCCAAAATAGTGTGAAATTGGGCCAGACCAACTCCAACAGCACGCCTAATTTGCTAGCGGCATGGGCAGCGCACTGGCCAGCATGCAACTGGTGCCATTGCTAGCACCCATCAATGCCCTTTCACCTGCTCTATAAATACAGCTTCCATTTCAGCTCTCTTGACATGGTTTTTGAGGTGAAAACTCACCTATATGCTCCTTTTTTCTATGCTAAAATTTTGTTTAAAAATTGATACTAAAGTCTGTCATTTCAAATTATTTTAATTTGTAATTATTATCTTATTTTGCTAACCTTTTTTGTGTAAGGTTCAACTTCAAGGTTCCCTAATCCAAGGTGGAGCCTAGATTTGGAGTTAACCTTGCCTAATTCATCCAAAGGTTAAGAAAAACAAAGGTGAAATCCTTTTCTTGTTTCCATTTCTAAAATTCTAAATTCAGATATATAATTCTCTCTATTCTATGTTTCTTTAGGTCGAAAATAGAAAATATCTAAAATTTATTAATTTAAAAATCAGAATTAAATTAGTAAACTAAACTAACATTTTTCTAAAACCCCTCCTTCACAAGAAGGAAGAACTGCGTAGGGTTTGATTCCTATTCAATAAAATACGTAGGCATGCTATTTTGTAAGGCATCAACTCCAAAAGCTTTTTCAATAACATTATCGCCTTTCATATTTACAGTTTAAGTTTCATTTTACTTTGTTATTTATTTGTATATGCACTTTATTTCCAATTTTGTATGTTCATTTCTTTAATTTGGTTAGGGAATGTGTGCTCTTCCTAGTACTCATAAGGGCTAGAGGAAAGATCCTCTTTATTTCATTCATTTTGGTTTTGTAATAATTAAGTAGGATTTATTTTTACTTAATTATTTACAACTAACATTTCATTTTACCTTCTATAATTGTTTCATTCATCATTTTTATTCCTGTTCATGCATACACTAAAATTGCCTTTTTTTTTAGAGAGTTATTTCACAACTTTTAGCCAAATATTTGTTTAAGTACCAAAATCCAATCCCCAAGTCCTCTTTGGTCACTCGGGGATTAGTGCTTTTCCATTGGGATAAATCAAACATTTTGGAGTCAATTAATTTGGGTTTTCCTTTAATTTTTCCAATTAAAATAAGTAAATTAAAGTGGCGACTCCCTTTTACAAATAATAAATCACAAAATCTAATTTCCTGAACTCATAGCGAGTTCCAATCATGGAGTTTATTCCGAAAAGCATTTCGATTCCCCTCAGCGGATTGGATTGATACTCGGGTGAGGCCTCGCACTTTGCTAAAGCATAGTTGAAATTTTCTTTTTATTTAATTTTATATATTTATATGATTTGAAAATATATTATTAATCATAATTTTTATTTAAATGTTAGATATATGAATATAGTTGAAGAAAGTATTTATATATTTAATTATGAATATATTATAGTAGTTATTTTTGAGAATTTATATTTGGCAAAATTAACTATGAAGATAATAAAATTTTATATTTTGATATTTGAATATTAATTTTTTTAGAATTTTTACGAATTAATATTATGTTCAATTAATTTAAAATATATTATTAATTATAAAAATTTTGTTTGGAAGTTTTGGAATTTTGTTATAATTATCATTATTATTATGAATGGTTTTATATTAATTGAACTTTCATTATATAAATTAAGGTAAGAAATTTTTATGGAAGACTCAATTAAAATAGAATTTGATTATTAAAAGTTTAGATGATGATGATGATTATTATTATTATTATTATTATTATTATTTATAAAAAAAAAAAAAAAGAAAGAAGATAAGGGATTTCAGCACATCTGATTGACTAGAAATAGCCAATCAGATGGTTGTATGAGGAGTAGTGGGAGATAGAAGGTAGAGTGAGGCTTAAAGAAACAGAAGTGAGAGGGAGAGAGTGTCTACCATCCTTCAGCCACTAGTGGCTTGCATTGTCACTCCTAAGCTGAAGTCCATGAACCGGTGAGCACAATGGAAGCGATAGTGGTTGAGATCATCACTGGAGTATGGCGCATATGAGCAGAGAACTCTCGCCGGCATCGAAACTTCAGATCAATTTTTCAGCTAATTTCAGCAACCAAATTGAGCAAAACTGGTACCATTCAAACCCTTGTCTCAAGAGCTTTTGATTGGTACCTGTCTCATCCTCTGAAGCTCGCTGGAAGTGGAGATCGAAAAATGCATCACCAAAACTTTTAAGGCTAATTCTGGTGAAACGACGAGTGTTTGGCAACTATTTTTAAGCTCTTAACGTTGAAGCAAGTAAGATGGTATGAAGATCACCCTGGTTCACCACCAACAACAATGGCATATGGCCGGCCAATGGTGCGTGGTGGCAGTTGAGAAGTAGATCTAGCAACTTCATCTTGTCATTTTGGTGCAATTTTCGATGTTCATTCGATCAAATTTTATATGACTAAATTCAAAACTCTTAAATTTCAATTATTATTGAATGATAGATTGATTTAAGCTATGTTTATTATATTTAATTAGTAAATTGATAATTTTATGAATTGGGTTGCTTGTTGAGTTGATTGTGAGTTGGGTGAACCCATGAGGGGTCATTGATGTTATGTTGGATTGTATGGGTTATTGAGATTATTTAGAAGTGTTTATTCCTTTACTACAATTGAGAAATATCCTAATTATAGGGGAAGCTCTGTCAAAATTTTAGCAAAATTTGGTAGTCATTTGGGTATAGTTTTATAGGTGAGTTGTTCGTATTTTGATAATCTCGTCTGTTTATAGTATTGATATTTCGAGCATTCTTCCAGTCACCAGATGTTGCACTCCACGAGGAGAGCTAATTGGATTTTGTTAAATCTGTGAGTTATATAGTTTAACATAACTTTTCATTTTATTATTTAATTAATATTTCACTTGCATACGTGCATTGCTTGTTTATATATATATATATACACTATGCATTATTAATATAACTTAAGCACCATAGCATATGTATGTGATTGGTTTGTTATGCTTGCACTGCATATTAGTTTGTTATGCTTGCACTGCATATTACTTGTGGTTGTTGGATGGGAATTAGGATGATATAGGAAACTGTAAACCCTCAAAATTGCATTTCCAGTCGATCATCTTTCAGTTATGAACCTACAGGATCAAAGCGAGCTCGAATCGGAACTAAAACATACCTAAAACGGACGAAAAAGCAGGAAGTAGGTCGAACTACTTGAGAGGCGTGTCAAGGCGGCACGCATTTCGCGCCGCTGGCAGGTCGGCATTCCTGCCATGCCGCCATAGGTGGCACTAAATTAGTGCCGGCAGCCAGGCGGCACGCTTAACGTGCCATCGGACGGACGGCACGTCGCCAGTGCTGCCTGTGCCGCCGGCGACGTGTCGACGCTGCCGTCCATACCGCTGGAACCTCCTCTGGCATATCTATAAATAGAGCCTCATTCCAAGGCAGTTGGCATGCATTCCAACACATTCCAAAGCATTCTAAGGCATTCCAAGGCATTCCAATACATTCGAAAGCAGTTAAGACACATTCCAAAGCATAAATTCTCTCTTATACTAACATACTTGTTGTTTTTTAGATCCAGATTCCAAGTTTCTTTTGAATTCAAGGTGGAGTTGAGATCCAGAGCAAGGCTCGTTCCATTCATTAGAAAACCAAGGAAAACAAAGGTATAATCCCTTTTTTATTTTCAAAATTCTAAATTCAGATCTAGAATTCTCTTTAGGTTTAAAACTGAAAAGATCTAAAATTTATTAATTTAAGAATCAGAATTAAGTTAATAAACAAATCAACACCTTTTTATAACCCCTCCTTTGCAAGAAGGAAGAACTGCGTGGGGTTTAATTCCTATTCAATAGGATATGCAGGCTGCCATTCTGAATGGCATCAACTCCAAAATCTTTTTATCAATATTTTTTTCCTTATTTATTTACGTTAATCTTTTGTTATGATTTTATTTTTAGTTTATTTGAGGAATGTGTGCTTTTCTTAGTACCCATAAGGGCTAGAGGAAAGATCCTCTTTATTTCAATTATTTTGATATTGTAATAATTAAGTAGGATTTATCTTGCTTATTTATTGTCATTCCATCTCATATATATATATATATATATATATATATATATATATATATATATATATATATATATATATATATATATATATATATATATATATATATATATATATATATATATATATATATATATATCTGTTTCATTCATCATTATATTCATGTTCATGCATACACAAAAGTTCCTTTTTAAAGAGTTATTTTGCAATTTTAGCCAAACTGAAGAAAATATATTTTCTTATTTGTGTAATTACCAAAACTTGATCCCCGAGTCTTCCTTGGTCACTCGCGGATTGGTGCATTTTTTCCATTGGCATAAAATCAAATCTTTTTTTTTTTTTTAGTTAATCAATTTGGGTTTTTCTTTAATTTTCCCAATTAAAATAAATAAATTAAAGTGGCAACTCACTTTTCAACTTTCAAAATACAAAAATCAATTTTCTAAACTCACAGCGAGTTATAATCGTGGAGTTTCTCCCAAAGAGCATTTTGATCCCTTGGCGGATTGGACCGGTGCTCGGGCAAGGCCTCACAGTTGGCGACTCCACTGGGGACTTAAAATCTTTTTCAAATAAAAGATAAAGTGGATTACTTTTGGTATAATACCAAGTTTGGCTTTAAACACAAAATAACTCTTTCATGCATCACTACATCGGACTCCTTGTCCAAAAACCCTAGCTTCCTATGAAAACAAAGGATAGAAAGTAACATTGAGTGGGCAACCTTCCTTAGGCCTACTTGCCGATAGTGAAATCATCCAGCCCACGACGTATCCTATAATCCTTTTAGAGGTGTAATGAGTATGCACATACCATTGGACCCACGCAAGGCTCCTTGTCTCACATGTGGTTAGGTATATCGCATCTTTAGTGTGATGGGTTCCCTTCAAACCACCCTAACCCTTTCATGTAAAGACTCATAGAACCTTTCTGTTAGGATTGTATGTACCATAATACTAGAACTTGGTATGTCATTATCATGAAACCTTTTCCATTCATGCATACATGCATGCATGCATAAACTTTACAAAGTTGGTGAGTTTTAATCTCACTCAAACACTCCTAGTCCTAACCATAAACCCATGTCAACCCATGGTCCCAATCAAGAGTTGATATATTCCATGATCTTTATTCCATACCTAAGCTAGAAACTGACCTAGCTTTATCTCTTTATCCTAAAGGTTGACAAGATGTCTATTGCCGGAGATGAGACCACTACCACTAGAGCTGATGAGATCTCTGATGAGTTTTTTGCCAAACTCTCTAAACACCAAGAGACCATCATGAAGAGGCAAGAGGCCTTTTTCCAAGACATGTTGAAGGCCCAAAGGAGGGCTATCATAGAGGATGTCCGTGCCATGTTGGAACAGACTTCCCTCGCTCAAAACCCCACTAACCCGAAATCATTCAAATCCGACCCAAAACCCACCTTTTGTCCTGTTTATGGATCCACTTCCAGAGTTGAATCCAGAGACAAAGAACCTGCAAACACTAACATTATCCCACCATTACCAATCCCATCACCTGAGTCCCTAAAAAACAACTCACCAATAAATGTCATTTTCGCCTTCACTTCCCAACCTGCGAATCCTTTTCGAGGAAAGGATGTTAATCCTAAGATAAAGGCCTGCATGGAGAAGATGGAGCGCATGGAAAAGATGCTATTAGGAATGAAAAAGAAAGAGGATCTAGTTGATACGGAATCCTTAAGCTTGTTCCCTAATGCAAAGGATCCTCCCAAATTCAGGATGCCCGAGTTTGACAAGTTTGATGGGATTACTTGCCCCAAAACCCACCTCAAAGTATATGTGGGGGCCATGCATCCATTGGGTGTGGATAATCAACTCTTAGCCTAATTATTTCAATAATCACTGATTTGTACAACGGTAAAATAGTTTGTAGATTTAGATGTCGCCAAGAAACGGACCTGGGATGACATCTGCAATATCTTTGTTCGACAGTATCATTACGACATCGAGGTTGATGTGACCAAAAGAGACCTTGAGACCACCAAACAGTATGCTAAGGAATCCTTCTCCTCATTCCTTATGAGGTGGAGGAAGAAGGCTTCTCAGATGGTAAACCGGCCTTCTGAAAATGAACAAATTGATATAATTGTCAAGAATCTCCTACTAGTTTACCAAGAAAGGCTACAGACTTAATACTTGCCTTCCTTCAAGGCCTTTATTGCTACTGCTTCAAAAATCAAAGACCTAATTCAGAGTGGTCAGATTAAAGAAGAGACTGCATTATGGTCAAGATACAAAAAGCCAACTCATCAGGGTAATGTCACTTCCTTAATGAATTAGAAAAGGGGGGAAGTTAATACTTTAACTATCAAGAAGCCTATCCGAATTGAAAGGAGGCAGTTTTTTGATCTCGGGGGTGTGTTTATGAGTATTATCCTTAAGAAGTTACTTGAGGGAAACATGGTGAAACTCCTTGAGCCAAAACCAGTCCCTAATCCACTTCCCAAAATTACAACCCACATGAGAGGTGTGATTATCATCAAGGACCTGGGCACAAAACAGATGTGTGCAAGGCCTTTAGACATAAAATTTAGGACCTTATTGACTCCAATGACCTGATACCACCAAAAGCCTGACCCAATATCAACACCAACCCTTTACCCAACCATACAGTCAATGCCATAAACAATAACGAGAGAGTTGACCTTGTCTCATTGATAAAGTCAAGTCCCGATTATTGCTGTGTCCTGGACCTCACTAACCTGGTTGAGGAGATTGATGCCATCACCAGAATTGGCAGAGTCATCCAGAACCAACCAAGCCCAAACACTCAACCTATCCAACCCATACCTATGCCTGCCGATAAATTGAAAGGGATTCTTGAACCAGATGGAGATCACATTCTCAAATAACTTAAGAAAACACAAGCCAACATCTCAATTTGGAGTTTGACCTAGTCTTCATATCCTCACCACTAAGCTCTTTGTAAGGCATTGAATCAATGCTAAGCTCTAATTGACATCACACCCGAGAACCTTGTTGCTTCTATTACCTCTGCTGCTAAAGGGGTGTCCATCACTTTTGGAGAAACTGACATTCTAGAAGGAGATCCTAACCACTACAATGCCCTTTATATCATAGTAGTAACACGGAGAAAGACTGTGCTAATGGTTCTTATTGATAATGGTTTAGCCTTAAATGTATGCCCTCTGAAAGTAGCAAGCTGCTTGGGATTGGAGGTTACTGATTTTACCCCTTCAGATCAAATAGTAAGGGCGTATGACAATACCAAGAGGGAAGTCCTCGGGGTGGCAATCATCGATGTGACTATTGGGCCAACATCTTTCACCATTCCATTTCAAGTGATTGATGTACCTTCTTATTTTAACTTACTACTTGGAAGGCCTTGGATTCACCAAGTAAAGGCTATCCCTTCCTCTCTACACCAGAAAGTCAAGTTCCCTTTCAGAAATGGGGTCATGACTATTAAAGGGGACATGCATGGAAGACCAGACATTCCAAGCTCTATTCCTATTCTTGAGATTCGGCCTGAGCTATCCACTTATCCACTCTCTGGTTTCTCCTTCATTCAGTACATTGAGGGTGAAGAGGGTAAAGAATTTATTCCATTTGATTTTGACCCCTTCGGGAATATTGTTGTTGCTAACATGCTCTACAAATTAATTATTTTCCTGGTCTAGGATTGGAAAGAAGCCAATAGGGCTTAAAGTCTTTCCTGGACTATCCAGTTGCAACACCACCATTTGGGCTAGGGTATGAGCCCATTGATGAGGATCTAGAAGAAATGGAAAGTCGGGCCAAAGACATAATAGCTGCCCTTAAAAGAGGTGAGGTTTATGACTGGCCTATGCGCCCTTACTTCAAAACCTTAAATGGCTATTTTGTAAAGGAAGGCAACACAATTCCTTACTATAACTTTCCTAAGCCTTGAGTCTGCCCCATTACTAGAAAACTGATTCTTGGGTTTGAAATCTTTTCTGATGTCTGGCTTGAGATAGAAGACTGTAAACCAATCTACATGCTCAGTCAAGATTGGGAAGAGAACATGGAGGCTAGTCTTTTTTATGAAGTGTTCATGCTTATTGTTGAGGAGGAGAAAATTAACCCTTCCACCTTAATTCAGCCCACTGTGACCGAGTTGCAAAATTGGTCCTTTGAGGAGGGCCCCTTCTATCCTTCCAAACTAGAATATGTTCCAGAACCCCAATCTGAATCAGAGTCTCAGTATGAGATAGACTCATCTTCTGAATCTGAGTCTGTCTCTTCTATTTCTTCTGTTGATAATGTAACTGACCTTGAGGGTCTAACTTTTCAATTGGATGTAAATTGGGACATATCCCCATTTGAAATCAATAAAAATCATACTCTTTCCTCTTACGACTTTGTGTCTCCATTTTTCTTTGATGATCCAACTTTTAAATCTGACTTAAATGAGACATCAAGTAAAAATGAAATAAATGAAATAAAAGATGACACAATTAAAGAGCCCATTAATGCTGGCACTCATGACATACCAAAAATTACATTCATTGCATCTGCATGCATAAACAGGGATCACAGTGAAAAGATGATCAGAGAATTTCAAGACTGTTTTGCATGGCAATCAAAAGACATGACAAGGTTGGATCCAAACATAGCAGTTCATAAAATCTCGATCTACCCAGGTGTTAAACCCGTCAAGCAAAAATTGAGAAGACTCAAGACAGAATGGTCTATACCAATCAAAGAAGAAATTGCTAAGCTACTGGACCACAACTTCATTGAGCCCATCAACTATCCATCTTGGCTTGCTAACATTGTGCTGGTTCCCAAGAAGGATGGTAAAGTTAGAATGTGTGTAGATTACAGGGATATGAATAAAGCCTGTCCCAAGGATGATTTTCCCTTGCCTCACATTGATTTGTTAGTAGACCACATGGCAGGTTCTAAATTGGTTTCCTTAACCGATCTGGCCGTAAGGTATAATCAGATAATGATTCATCCTCCTGACAAAGAGAAAACAACATTCATTACTGAATGGGGCACCTATTGCTAACGGGTTATGCCATTTGGGCTTAAAAATGCTAGGGCAACATACCAAAGGATGGAAACTACCATTTTCCATGACATGATGCATAAAGAAATGAAAGTTTATGTTGATAACATGGTAATCAAAGGCACCACTGTTGAAGAACATTCAGAGGCACTAAGGCGATTCTTCCTTAGACTTCGCAAGTACAATCTCAAGCTCAATCCCGCCAAATGTGTTTTCAGAGCCTCATCTGGAGTATTCCTAGGCCACATGGTCAGCAAGAAGGGTATAAAAGTAGAACCTGCTAAATCAAAGGCAATTCTAGAAATGCCACCTCTAAAAATAGAAAAGGAGATCAGAGGTTTCCTTGAACGGCTATAATACATTAGTCAATTCATCAATCAGTTGGCTGATGTATATGGTCCCATCTTCAAGCTACTCAGAAAAGGAGCCTCCAAGCAGTGGAATGATGACTGTCAAAAAGCTTTTGACCAGATCAAGTAGTACTTACTAAACCCACCGGTACTATAGCCACCAAGGTTTGGAAAGCCCTTGTTACTTTATCTATCAGTAATCGATGAAGCAATAGGGCCAATGCTTGCCCAAAATGCTCCTGACTCCAGCAAAGAAAATGTCATCTATTACTTGAGCAAAAGGATGATATCTTATGAGCTCAAGTACAGTTTTACAGAAAAGCTATGCCTTGCTTTAGTATAGGTCTGCCACAAGTTGCAACACTACTTTTGCTCCTTTATAACTCATGTTCTTGCTGACAGGAGCCCTTTGAAATTCCTTATAGAGAAGCTGATTCTTGACAGTAAGATGGCAAGGTGGATGGCTGTATTAGCAGCATATGATCTAAAATATGTACAGCGGAAAGCAGTCAAGGGTAGCATAATGGCTGATCAATTAGCTGCAGCTCCAGTAGATGATCATTGGGTCGAGCCTGAATTTCCTGATGAAGACATCCTGACAATTGACACTGAAGTTTGGAAGCTTTACTTTGATAGGGCATCTAACAACAAAGGGTATGGTGCCAGCATTGTGTTCATTACACCGAGTGGGGAAAACCTACCTATAGCCATCAAACTAAACTTTGAGGTAACAAATAATGAAGCAGAGTATGAGGCATGCATCTGCGGTCTTGAGGCAGCAATAAGGCTCAAAATCAAATGCCTTGAGATTCATGGGGACTCAAATATGATAGTTTCCCAAGCCTTGGGGAAGTGGAAGATCAGAGAAGAGCGTTTGGTTCCTTACCATAAATGCCTAAGTGAACTAGCAGCGAATTTTCATGAACTGTCTTTCCATTATCTTCCAAAGATGAAGAACAAATTTGATGATGCTTTGGCAACACTCGCCTCGATGCTTGATATAAGCGACGGCTTTATAATCAGACCTGTTACAATTGAAGTTAAGCATGAGTCAGGTTGCGTAACTCATTGTTTGAATATTCAAGCGGTTGATAGCAAACCATGGTTTTGGGATATCTTCAATTACATCAAGAATGGACTATATCCTGAAGGGGCCTCTAAAATAAAAAGAGGACTTTAAGACAGTTGTCCAATAGTTTCATTCCAAATGGGGAAGTACTCTACAAATGGGTTTGGGATAACATCCATCTGAGATGTGCCACTGAAGCAGAAGCCCAACAGATCATAGAATGGATGCATGGCGGTAATGAAGGTCCACACATGAACGAAATTGCTCTAGCCTGCAAGATCATGAATCAGGGTTACTTTTGGCTTACTATGAATCAAGATTGCACAAGATATGTTCAGAAATGCCATAAGTGCCAGATCTACACCAAACTTTAAAAGAAGCCTCCTGTACTTCTATCTCCTATCACCACACCTTGGCCATTTGCAACTTGGGGCTTGGACGTCATTGGCAAGATAAGCCTGAAGTTTTCTGGCAAGCATGAATTCATTCTGCTGGCTATCGATTATTTCTCTAAATGGGTTGAAGCTGCAACTTACCAGATATTGGACTCCAAACAAGTAGCCCAGTTTATTTGTATCAACATCCTTTGTAGGTACGGGGTCCCTTTTGAGATTATCACTGATAATGGATCTCATTTCCAAAAGGAGATTGCTCTGCTATTAAAGAAGGAGAAAATTCAACACCACAAGTCTTCTCCGTATAGACCTCAAACAAACGACATAGTTGAAGCCGCAAACAAGACTCTTAAGAGTATATTGCAGAAGATGGCTGACAACCATAAGGATTGGCACTTACATTTTCCATATGCCTTATGGGGATACAGAACAACAGTACGTACTCCAACCAGTGCTACACCTTACTCTTTGGTGTATGGGATGGAAGCCGTCCTACTGATCGAGGTAGAAGTCAAGTCAGCTCGCATTCTGAGGGAGAGTCAATTGGACAAAGTGGAATGGGTGAAAGGCTACCACAACCAACTTCTTGCCATCGATGAAAAGAGAATGGATGCCTTATATCAGATGCAAGATTATCAACAGAAACTGGCTAGGCACTTTGATAAAAGAGTCAAGGATAGAGGATTACAAGAAGGTCACCTTATTTTGAAAGAAATAAAGGCACCTGTTCATGATCCAAGGGGAAAATTTAGACCTAACTGGAGTGGTTTATTTGTGATCAAGAAGATCTTATCCGGAGGAGCAGCAATCTTGACAGACTTGGATGGCATAGAATTTGCCAGCCCATGCAACCTGGATCAACTCAAGAGATACTTTGCATAAAGCATCCTTGTAATTCATGCATAGCATTTGCAATCATTGTAAAATCATGCTCAACATTCACATTTTTTTCCCTCAAAAGTCAAAACTACGTGGACCTAATTCTCCATAAAGAGGAAAAAGAATAAAAATTATGAATCATTGTAAGGAGATACGTAGGCAGCCCATGCAGGTTCGGTCCAATTCATCAACAAAGTTTTCATTTTCACAATCACTTGGCTCTTAATTGTGTCACAAAAAAAAAAAAAAAGCTCGCTAAGTTGAAAACCCGAAAGGGCGGCTTAGGCAAAAGTTAGAGCAACAAAAGAGATAAAAAATGAATGATATCTTATTTTGTCTCATTTAATCTTTGGAACATTAAAAGAAAGTAAAGACATAGTCAAAAGCTAAAACAATAATCATGACTCTTGCTCTATCTCCTCAAGTATAGCAGCCCTTCTAGCCTTCTCTGATTTCAACGAGTTGGCTATCCACCAGTCAATATACTGCATGGATTTACAGCCTTGGTCAGTAGGGCGAACAGCATGAAAACCCCTTACCCATCCATTTCTGACAGCCCGAGCAATAGTCTCAGTAATTAGAACAGATTCAAATAGAGCACCATCTGGGGGCACGCCCTTACTATGTCCTATTTGGCACATAACCCTAGTAGCTTGGTAAAAGGTCACCATCCTCAACCCCAACAAGTAGACCATCTTATAGCCAAAGCTTATGGTCATGAAACTTTTGATCTTGTACCACTCGCACCTCTATAGCAGGTCATCAGAGTCCAGCTCCATCAACCATTTTGTCCATTCTTTCTCGGAATTCCGTTTAATCACAATGGTCTGAGTTCTATACCATGAAGCAGAATAATCCACCTTGGTGGGAGGTCCAACTATCCAGAGATGATCTCTTAGCTAAACCTAAAAAGTGCAAAAGAGATAAGCATAAAGAAAACACAAAAAGCAGTTGAACTAAAATACAAAAGCTAGAATTTAACCTGAAGAATAATAGGGCTAATTGACCATAGCCCATCATAAGTGCAAGACCTGTCTAAACTCATGATGGTCTCAACCAGCACTACAGCTACAATAGATCTCCCTTCCTACATTTGCGAAATTAGCTCAGTGACTCTAGCATCGCCCCAACCAGTAGGGCTCATAAAAATGTATCCGGCAGTCAGACAGAAGGATAGAGCCCACATCCTCAAATGAAACCACCCATCATCCTCAAAATCCTTAGGATCATAGAATTCTGCTATCACAGTAGTCAGATCTACCCAATCATCCACTACCATGGGACTAGCAATCTCTGTACTTAAGTCAAAAAGTCCCTTGAAGTAGTTGAAATATCCTACTTTCTCAATAGGAGTAGCTAGCATAGCTTCTAGATCATATCCAAGCAACATAGAAAACTCCTCGAATGTAGGACACATCTCCTCCACAGATGCCCCAAATTTGAAGACATGGGTAGTTGGATCCCAAAAGCACAAGCAGGCATGCAGAAATTCCCAATCAATCTTTATGCCTCTTAAGGTGGGCATAGCGCTTACCCTATACCTTCCCAGGTTAATTCTCTCTACTTTGGTAAGGTTCTTGCACCATAAGAACATTGCATGGCTGAAATAGGGCTCCATTATGAGGAATAAAAAATAAATAAAATTGATGGAGGGTGAAAAGTGATTGAAAATGACTTTTAGAGGCATAAAAATCGATGGTACAGACTGGGAAATGGACAAAAATTATTTAAATAGGCGAATTTTTGGCCTACCAGATCTACTGCCGGCGGCACGCCAATCGTGCAGCCGGGTACGACGGCATGCCGGACGTGCCACCTGTACCGTCAGCACAAAAATAGTGCCGCCCACCTCTCCTCTGCCTCCTTGTGCCACTTTCCTTAAAACGGTTTTTTACCGCGATTTCTCAAAATTTCGGGCTTAAAATAATTCATTTTTCTTAAAATCGAGCAAAAAATGAGAGAAAAACATAAAGTATAGCGCAATGGAATCCTATTCAGTCAAACATCTGCATTCATAAAATGCACCCATCTCATTCAAAACATGTATAAAGTCATACATATCATACATCTAAAATGTCACATGAGCATAAAAGTGCATATATTCAAAATATCATGTATACATCCGTCATCCTTCGTACATGTATACATGAAAAAGCAAAAGCTGACAAAACAGGTCTCTAACAACCGTGCCTGGGTCTGCGGCATCCTCACCTGGACATATCATGCTCGTGACTATCCTCTGACATATCCCTATCGTGCAGAAAGAAGGTCAAAACAAATGCATATCGGCCTAAGAGATCGTAGTGATAGCGAACAAACTCCATAGGAACTTGGGGAAGAAAGGAAAATATATGAGGATCACTACAAGGCAGACAAACAAAGGGCTAAAAGTACCAGCTATGCAAAATGTTTACCTCTGTAACAGTCTTAGGGATAATAGGGAAGAAGGCTGGATGATTATTAGGAAGATGGTAACGTCGTGATCGGCCGTCATAAAAGACATAATCCAGATGAGCTGGCAAATGGATAAGACTAATAAGTAAGGGAACCGGATCAGTCGGACCTCCTACTGAAGCATCTAGAGCTGGGGTTGGAGCTGAGCTGCTAGCCCCTGAAGGACTAATCCTAAAAGGATCAGCTGCAAAACCTGAAGGGCTAACCATAACACTTGAAGGTCCAACCCTAGGACCTATGCTGCCAATCGGAATAGTACTGCCAGCCCATAGAGAGAAGAAGCTCCCAACTCTGGAGGGAGGACCTCAGGAAGATGCTGAGCTAGATCCCCTATGTGACGGTCCCCGCAATCTATCCAAGGGATGTGTGCCTCACATCAAATATGCCTTGCAAAACTCATCATAGTCCATCTCAGGCAACAAAAAATCCAGACAGGAAACTCTGGCAGCCCAATCATCCTCTTCCAGGATAGCTCGCCCAAACCTCATGTCTGTTGGAGGGGACTGTGGCATAACTCTCTCTCCTATAACTTGTGCCCTTACTCTCTCTCCTAAGTAGAACATCCTCAAAGACTCACAGCGAAGCAAGAGTCGACAAGGACAAGTCTATGCTAAGCCTGATCTGGTCAAGAATCCACTCTGCGAACCTAATAAATGGCAACCATCTCACCTGCAAACAGATTGCAATATTCAGCAGTAGAAGATAAACAATAAGATTCGAGTTAAGATCAACAAAGGAATACCTGGTCTACAGTTATAGTAGCAAAGATTTGTCTACAATGATCAAATGGTCGTGCCATGAAGGAATGTCTGTTGGACGCCCTCTAAATGCATCCGTAGGGGGTCAATAGCAGTAGGCTCTCTCAGTGATGGAGCTAGTATCGGAAAGTGCTCATAAGCCCAGTACTATAAGAAACAGAATTCTATCAGTCACTAGGCAAAGATCAGATAACAAAATACCAGAGTGTAATACTCACCTCGATCACAATGGACGTACCACCAAGTGTGCCGCGAAAAATGTTGCATAGCTCATGATACATAGCACAAAGGGCTGAACCTCCCTAGTCAAACTCCCCGATCTCATCCGGATTCTCCAAGGATCGCAGGACATTCAAATTTATGCAGTTCTTGTTGTTATGCAGAAAAGTACAGCTCAAGATAATCAAGGCGCAAAGTTTAGCACCCTGATCAACACCATACTGACCAGGAGTCTGACCCATGGTCATCAAGGCCTGATGAAGCCAAGAACATGGGACATAGAGGTTCCCACGAGGGAGATCAGCCCTAATCAGAGCAGTCATCTCTACAGAAAAGTGCTCGACCATGAAGAATAAAACTCGAGAGGACGAGATCTGAAATGCATACCAGTAAGCATGCTCCACTCAAAGGGAGTGACTATCATCTCACCGCAGGAAACGTGGAATGTGTTTGTAGTATCCCACCAATGCTCTGTCAGTGCCCTGATCACAATGGTGTTAACCAGCTGCTTGATAACCAGCTCCAGCCACCTAAGCAAGCCAGATGGCTCGAGGCACAGATGGATAGCTTCCTGATTATTCAGATAAATACAGACTAGCTCTATGACACTACAGCCACCCCTAGGCCTCAATTGTGCTCTCTGTAATTTTTTTGTAAAAAATAATTTATTATTATTAATTAATAATTATCAAAATTCTTATTGACTGCGCAGGAAAAGGAAAGCATACTTGAAGAGATCCAGTGAAGTTGACGTGGTGATCTGGCTCCTTCAATAATTTCTCCGAGTCCTGAGCACCCATTGCTGGCTGATTGAAGATTTCCATATTGAGAGACTAAAAAAAGAGAAAAGAAAATTTTTTAAGAGAGAAGTGAAAGCTAGAGAGAGAGAGAGAAGACAGAGAGTGAAAATGAACTTATGAGAAAAGTGAAGGAAGTGAAGGTTTATATAGAAGTAAAGGTAGGCCCCCCTCATAACATCTTTTTACTTTTTTTTGATTCCCAAGTCCAGTTCACGTGGTTTTACCATAACAGGCTCATTTTAAATCAAAATTTAGTTTCGTCTAAAGCAGTAAATTCGCATGATTTTTATCTATCTCCCGAAACAGACGGGGTCTTGATCGGAGTTCAAAATCTCCTGAAATTGCAAAAAAACTAAAAATTCAAAAATAGCTTGAAAATTGAAAAATAATCCAAACAAAGTCAGAATAGCCAAAAATCAGACATGAAGCTTTTGCACAACTTCCAATACTGAAAGGGACACTTAGAATGCTCAGAACGACATCTTAAGCCTTTCGGTTCACACTTATTAGATTTGGCCTATGTCTGGCCAAATCAGATAAAAGGGGCAGCTGTGAACCCTCAAAATTGCACCTCCAGTCGACCGTCTTTCAATTATGAACCCAAAGATCAAATCGAGCTTGAATCAAAACTAAAAAGGACCCAAAACGAACGAAAAAGCAAGAAGCAAGTTGAACCGCTCGAAAGGAGCGTCAGGTGTGCCGCCTTTTGGGTGGCAGGCATTTCATGTCGCCAACAGGCTGGCATTCCTGCCGTGCCACCATGGGCGGCATTGAATTGGTGCCGGCAGCCAGGCGGCACGCTTAATGTGCCGTCGAATGGACGGCACATCGCTGGTGCCGCCGGCGATGCACCGATGCCGCCGTCCGTACTGCCGGAACCCCCTCTAACAGATCTATAAATAGAGCCTCATTCCAAGGCAGTTGGCATGCATTCCAACACATTTTGAAGCATTCCAAGGCATTCTAACACATTTGAAAATAGTTGAGACACATTCCAAAGCATAAATTCTCTCTTATACTAACATAGTTGTTGTTTTTTAGATCCAGATTCCAAGTTTCTTTTGAATTCAAGGTGGAGTTGAGATCTAGAGCAAGGGTCATTCCATTCGTCAGAAAACTAAGGAAAGCAAAGGTATAATCCCTTTTGTATTTTCAAAATTCTAAATTCAGATCTAGAATTCTCTTTAGGTCTAAAACTGAAAAGATCTAAAATTTATTAATTTAAGAATCAGAATTAAGTTAATAAACAAATCAACACCTTTTTATAACCCCTCCTTCGCAAGAAGGAAGAACTGCATGGGGTTTGATTCCTATTCAGTAGGATACGTAGGCTACCATTCTGAAGGGCATCAACTCCAAAATCTTTTTATCAATATTTTTTTTCTTTTTTCAAATTTATTTACGTTAATCTTTTGTTATGATTTTATTTTTAGTTTATTTTGGGGAACGTGTGCTTTTCCTAGTACCCATAAGGGCTAGAGGAAAGATCCTTTTTATTTCAATTAGTTTGATATTGTAATAATTAAGTAGGATTTATCTTGCTTATTTATTGTCATTCCATCTCACCATATAATATATATATATATATATATATATATATATATATATATATATATATATATATATATATATATATATATATATATATATATATATATATATATATATATATATATATATATATATATATATCTGTTTCATTCATCATTATATTCCTGTTCATGCATACACAAAAGTTCCTTTTTTAAGAGTTATTTTGCAATTTTAGCCAAACTGAAGAAAATATATTTTCTTATTTGTGTAATTACCAAAACCTGATCCCCGAGTCCTCCTTGGTCACTCACGGATTGGTGCATTTTTTTATTGGGATAAAATCAAATCATTTTTTTTAGTCAATCAATTTGGGTTTTTCTTTAATTTTTCCAATTAAAATAAATAAATTAAAGTGGCAACTCATTTTTCAACTTTCAAAATACAAAAATTAATTTTTTGAACTCACAGCGAGTTCCAAAGAGCATTTCGATCCCTTGGCAGATCAGACCGGTGCTCAGGCAAGACCTCACAGAACCACTTAGGAACGTGAATCTAATTGTGATTAGGATAACATGAGCTATACTGGTGGCTAACGACTGGGGCCTGCTCATCCCCCTGCTGCAACCAGTCAGGTTAGTGTTGGCTTTGGCCAATGACAACTGGGACCCTTTGAATTGGTTATAAGAGATAGTATTTGGATTAAGAGAGCTAGATATAGGGGGATCGGCTCCCTAGTTTGAGGTTTTTTATGGTTCCTATAGATTGATCTCCCTCCTTGTATGATTATATATGTTGTTTGTCTGGTTGATATGTGCATCAGTATTCTCGATTTTGAATGGTAAGTTATATTAACATTGTATAGCTCATCGAGTCAAATAATCATTCCTATTCAAAATATTTTTCCTAGGATGTGGAATGAGCTTTGAAGATATTTTTAAATCGAATAATCCTACCTTTCATCTTTCAGCAGTGAAGTTTATAGTATCATTAAGTTATTAAATTAATTGATATTAGTCTATATATTTAGATCTTTAGTACTCCACAATGTTATCTTTATTATCGATATTTTTGTTATTTGTCAATTGTATAATTTCTTTGAGTTGTTAAATTGTTTTGTTAAGTACGAACCTTATGATGAGTTTGATGAGATGATTGAAAGGTTAGCCCAGTGTAGCATTAATTTGATTTGATGTCTAGTTGGTTCTATTTAATTTGTGGGACTATAGCTCTATTTTGTGATAATTATTGCTATCACCTATTAGTTTTGTCATTTAGTAAGTTTAAGGCTTACTATGAGTATTGGTGTTCACGTGTATCACCTGTGTCCTAGTGTCAATCCCATGCTCTCAAGTTTAGGTTATAACAGTAATAACATTATTCATGTGATTTAATAAATATTATTTTGGTATTTTTTTTATCTATGAGCTTATTATTAATATGTTTTATATTGATAAAGTCCATAGAATATTTAATTGTGTAGAGGAAATCATATAAGGTAATGATGATGAGATTCCTATTACACTATATAGATTATATTCTTAAATATCCCTAGTTGTGGTATTAATAAGACTGAACATTATTAATATGAAAAGACTAGCACATATTATGTCGCTAAAGTAGTAGTTGATCTTATGACTATGATGCGGTAACACTTAGACAAATATATGAATGCATGTTAGAATGAACAAGTACATTACATTGACCTGACTAAGAGATAATAAATGGATAAAACTATTTAGTTGTCATTGTTGTACCTTATTATGATGATTTTATGTAAGTATCTTTAGACTTGAGATCATCACAGTTTCTTGTTTTTAGATTATAATACTTTAACTCTAATGGTTATTGCCCAAAATGGGTTACTCATATCATGGAGATTGGGTGCTATATGAAGTATATGAAGATTGTGTATAATCAATAAAGGATTATCACACTTAATAGTAAGAGCGTTATATTCCATGGCCTCTTATTGGAAAAGTTAACTCTAAATCTCTGGCTAGAGTAATCAAAAGAAAATATTATGAAAAGAGTTTCAAATATTTTTTCTATAAGAATTACAAGTTCCAAAATAAAAAAACAATATTAATCTTTATGAGTTGACATAATTCCATACTCATGATTTATATGGAATATAAGTTATGATAAAGAAGTTTATTACATAGCAAATCATGCATGGAAAGTGTAGTCATAACTACATGATATTCTACATTGCTTAAATGGTCATGACACATTGCTAGATGTCATTCTTGATCTATAAATATGAATGAATTAATTAGTGGAATTAATGATAAATTAAAAGAGTTTTAATTTATCTAATTATAATTTTAAATTAGAATTAGAATTTATATTTATTGCCAATGTAATGGAAACCTAATGGGTCCCATATAATAGGACAAATATTGAAGATATAAAATGAATAAATCAAGTAGGGACTTAATTGAAAAGTATTTATACTTTTTAGGGACTAAATTGAATCACTTACAAGTTTGAGGGCTGAATTGTAGTTTGTTATATATTGATTATGCCTTGTTTGTTGCTTTTGGTTGTAGGTTTAACCACCAAAGTCAAATTTTGAGCCGCTGTTTTTGATAAGTAACAAATTAATATTAATAAAAATTCTTTTGAGCTAGCACTGGAATTTAGCCACTAAAATTCATCAATGAAAAATTCATTTTCTGTATTTTCTTAATATTGTTCGTGTGGATTTTCCATTATTGCTACTCAATTTGGATAGCTTGTGGTTTGTTGCAACCCATCTAAGATGAACAACAATTTGAAGGGACAAATTTTAAGACTTATGATAAGTAACAATTACCTAATCTTTATGTGAATTATATTAATTAATTAAGGTAATTCATGGTGAAGGAAGTAAAATTTTTAAATTATTTTGCTACATATATATGTGATGCATGATTATTTTCTTACATCCGATAACATATGTCTTACTCCTATAGATGTATTGTTAAAAATTTTGCATGGATCCTTGACTCACAAAGACTAGAGGCTCTCCTTCATCATCACTTAATTTGTTATTTCATCTTGTTCATCCTCAACAATCATATTATGCAATATGATGCATGTCTATATTATATCTTTTAATTTTTCCTATACCAAAAGCGGGCAGGGTTATGTATAATTGCCCATTGAGATTAGAACATCATGAATGCTCATTTGATGTCTTTTCTTGCAGCCTCTTGCATTTTCTTGAACATGATCCTCTTTGGGTCTTCTAGATATGAAAAACTTTTAATAAAAGTTGCCCACTCTAGATTTATACTATCGGCTAGATAATACCTCTTCATGTAATGTGAGCCATTTAACATAAACCAAACATTAGGAGCTTATCCTTGTAATACATTATTAAACAATGGAGATTGGTTAAGCACACTGATGTCATTGTTTGACCTTACGATGCCAAAGAGTGTATGTCATATCCATAAATCTGCCGAAGCAACTGCTTCTAGCGAGATTGTTGGGACCCCATGATCACTTCCAATAAATTGACCTTTCCATGAAATAAGATAATTTTTCCACTACCAATGGATACAGTCAATGCTGCTAAGCATGCTAAGAAAACCATGACGCTCGAAATGTAATTGAAATAAGTGTTCAATGTTTTCACTAGTTGGGCCTTTCTCATATATTTGGATGCAAAAATTTCAATCACACATTGGCAGAATTTAAATAATCACTCAAATGCAGTACATTCTACTATCCTTATATATTCAACATATTGGTTAGCCGGAGCTCGGTATACTAATCGCCAAATAGTTACAGTACATTTTTTAGTGGGAGAGACTACCTTTTTACCAGTTACATCGACCCTCAATTAGAAATACTCTGAGTGATTTTGAAGCGTTTCTACAACACATAGGAATAACTCCTTTCTCATTTGGAATTTTTGACAAAATATATTAGTAGGACAAACCATTTCATAAGCAAAATAGTTGTTGAAAAGTTGATCATGTCCTGCTTAACAATCTTGATTCAAATGCCTTCAATTGTGATTATGGTTATTTGATGTCTCACATTGTTTTTGCCTTTTTAACTCTGCCAAAAATATAAATATTTTCTCAACAGTATCATCCATCATTTCATTGATTATTATTATTATTTTTTTTTATTTTCTTCATATAGTCAAGATCCATTTTTTATTATGTAAGTTGTAGTGTTTCAAATAAGTATGAAAGTGGTGGATGAAAAAGTATGGAAAAAATGACAAATAAATATGTAGAATTTTTCCAATGGCTAGTATATAATAATAAAACTAAATTAAAATTATATTAAATTAAATAGATTACAATTAAGATTACATTAAATTAAAATATATTAAATTAAAAATAAAATTACACTAAAATAAAACTAAAGTTACATTAAATTGAAATTAAAATTAAAATTAATTAAATTTAAAATTATACTAAACTAAAATTACATAATAATAACTAAGAAATTTTATATCTAGATTTGATAACAGAGCATATGATAAAATGATTTTCAAGTTGCTCTGCATTCATGTGACTAATATCTATGGTCAATATTTGATAATCAAAAGCTAGGTCAAAAGATCGCCTAATACCTCACACTTCATTTGATTTTTCTTTCCTATGTTCTTTTAATTCAGGCCACATTTTTTGCATATCTTCATCTACACATTTATCATTCACCCTTGACTTCCCCTTTCTCTTTGCCTTTGCCTTTGCCTTTGCCTTTTCCACCTTTGACCAATGAGGTGAACTTCAATGTCATCTGGGTTAAGACTTGTATCTACATTGGATGAAGATGTATAGGCATAACTTTCATCAATCCTTGTCTTCTTCAAACACTAATTGAGAGAATAGTTTGCTTTCTATTTTGGATCATCTTTCAACATCACCCATACAGGCTCGTGAAAAAAAATACTTTTTACAATTTTATTTATAAAGCTGACGAGCATGTTCCTTTAATTGGTTATCATCCCAAGCACTATGATGTTTTTCCAATAATTTATTGTACACTTGGTTGAATTCATTAATAAGTGGAAGCATTCAAAATTAATGTTGCTTAACAGTATTTGTCTTTCTCCTTAGACTAGATTTTGATTTTCGTTCAAGTAGTTAGTGATTTGTTTCCAAAATGTCTTAGAATTTTGGACATTGCCTATAATGCTACAACTTGAAATTGTAAGCCAAGAACTCACAAGCAATTTTTCATCCTCTATACTTCATGGCATGTGTTTTTCCCTAATTTATTCAACCAAATCTTTAGTCAATATAATACTTTCATTCTGGATTATGTCGAATATGAGAGAATTTAAGAGTTAGAAAAAGAATCCATTTGTGTTGCTGTTTCTTGATCGGTAATGTAAAGTTTTGCCCGTGCACTGGTCCATTCCACTAAAAGGAATTGAAATACTCATTTAGAAAAGAACTCATGTTGGAGCACGCAGGTTCAGATAGGTTAATTTTGAAAAAATGCATTTGAAGAGTCAATACCTTAATTTTATTTATTTTGGGAAAAGTTAAGGAAAAACCCCTTTGACTTCAATTAATGTCCAAAGGAAAAGATCAGTAGTCTCGAAACAAAAAAGGATTCGAAGACTAGGTTTTGTTTAACAAAAATAGTTTGGCAATTAATTTAGTTATGACTTAAAAAATAATTTCATCATTAATGCATGTACAATTCATTATGATGCATGACAATCCATTCATAAGATATATAAAATAGAGAAAAAGATAAAGAAAGGAAAGTTAAGCTAATTTTACAAAAAAAAAAAATCAAAAATTAGGGGATACCTTTATAGCCCTTATGGGTTCTAGAAAAGTCACATGTTCTCCAAACTAATCCTAAGACAAATAAACAAGATATAAGAAATCATACCTAGATGAAGAAGGTGAAGGGGAAGAAGTTGGTTAGTTTTAATTGGATTCGATATTTGAACCAAGTGTGCCTATGTATCCTTTTGTATTAAAATCAGAACACACATAATTCTCCCTTCTAATAAAGGGGTTAGTTTAGTCCCGTCACTTTATCATGTTTCGATTGATTGATTGGGTTCATTGATTGGATTGATTTTAATTGATTACCAAGTTGTTAATTATTTCATATTTTAATTAATTAATTTAAATGAATCAATTAAGAGAGTCAAAAATGGAAGAGAAAAGAATTAGGCAAAGAGCCCAAAGAGGGAAGAGAAAATCCTAAGAAAGGGAAAAAAAACTAAAATAAATTAAAGGAGAGGAGAAAGCAAAAGAGACTTATTTTGAAATGGAGGAGACTTCTCTCGGATTGTAGGCAGCAGCTTTGCCTTAGACAATGGAAAACTTGCTTTGATCAAGATTGATGAAAGCTACCTCGAATAGCAGTTGAAAGCTTTAAACTTATTGCTTTGCAGAGTAAAGAGTAAAAGCAAAGCAAAAAATAAAAATAAAAGCTTTAAAATAAGGAGCTCATTCCTTTAGGAACAAATTAAAAGTATTACTTAATTTGAGATCGAGGTTGACCAAGAAAGTCTGGGAATCAAGAGGTGAAGAAAACTAAGTAGGGAGGTTCCTATACATAGTAGAAGGGTCTGGCATTGAACAACACGAATTCCAATGTGGGAATTTAGTTCTGGGCATCGCTACTATAGGAAAGCCTTGTGATTCTGCAAGGACTACTTGCTACAACTATAGGGTAGGTTCCTCCTTTTTTTTTTTTTTTTTTTTTTTTTTTCAAGGATAGCAAACCCTTGCCCACTAACTGATTAGCAGGATCACTGTACTGGCTCTGTGTAATGTGCTAAATTTAGCATGTATCAAATTGCAGTTTTATCGGGAGGGTGTAAAATTGAGAGTTCATATATAGCGAATGCCCCATCTAAATTTATTGGCTACTTGGTAGAAATTGAAACTCCACCACTATTTTTCGAATTTGGCACATTTGACACATAAGGGTTAAAAAGATTTGGTCTCAAATATAAAGGAAATGGTTATGGAAAACTTGGTTGATTTGGATTTAGTGGAGGATTGTAATTAAGAAAATTTTGGAGATTTTGGAGAGTTTGAAAATTTTGAGGAAGAAAAGGATATTCATGATTTTGAGAATTTTAAAAATTGTTTGGATTTGGATTTTGTGAATATAGATAATTATTATATGGATAAAAGAACTAAAGGGTTCTTTTTTTTTTTTAGTAGAAACCAATATATATTGAAAGAGTACAAAATATTTAGATATTGAAAGTGAAGAAGAAGTGATGAAAATTGAGATTTAATTATGTGAGAAAATTGAAGAAACCCACTATTTAAAGAGAAAAATAAACAAAATTTATAATAGTTGAAAAAATGTAATGAAAAAAGGTGCAAAATATAATACCCTTGTTACTGTTGCATGCCATAAATGAAATTAAAAGAATTTGAAAAAATAAATTGAATAATGGCACATTATGATACGTGTCGTATCCATACTCTCCCTCAAGCGCCAACTACAACGCACACATCTTCTACTCTTTGTGCACCACACGCTACATGCTGCAAATGGTTTTTTTTTTTTTTTTTTTAAGGGAATCAACCAGTTGATATTTATCAACCATTCAATAACGGGAAAATACATAACAGCAGCTCAATAAACTTCTCACCAACTACCCATTAAAGTTGCTCTTAGTTTTAGCTCAATTTAGGGTTGGCCGTTAATTATTTCTAAGATAAATTAAACATTTTAGTAAAGTGTATCTGCGGACGTCAATTATTTTAAGGAAATTAATTCGGGGTCTGAATTTTAGTTAAAAGTTTAATTTGAGTCACATACAAAAAAAATTGGACTAATTTTTTCCTTATGCTTCATTTCTGGTCTAATTAAGTGTCTATCTGTTAATTAATATTAATAAGTGTTAATAAAACATAAAATTGGCAAAGTGAAATTATGGATCCATTTTATATTTTTAAATAATAAAAAATATTAATTTAATTTTCTTTTGAGGAAAAATTAAAAATAAAAACAGAACAAATTGTTCATCTTTTTGAACAGATGAGAACTAGATTTTGCAAACCAGAATTTTGAGAATGCTGTAATAGATTTTAATGTAATTGCATTAACTACACAAGAAACTCAATTTAGAAAGAAAACAAGAAATTAAATGCAAATTTGCAAATTTGATTCCATTTAATTCAAATTAAAAACACACCTCTTATTAGGATTTTATTTGTTGGGTTACTAATAGTAAAAAATAAAGAAGTAAAAATTTAAGATTAAATTTTACTTTTAACTTAATATGATGGTTAATGATACATTTAGATGAATTTTAACTTAACAGTTAAATACTTATTTTAGGTAAGTGTCTGATTATATATATATATATATATAAACACACGCACGTGTATATATATATTCACAATTTACAGTACATGTAAAAATAATAAATTTTTTATATTATATACGTAACAATATATAATAATATTTTTTTATGCTTCAAAATTATTTGAATTAATAATAATAATATTTTTATAGTCCAATCGGTTTAAACTCTTTATAATTATATAATTTTTATAATAATTTTGTTATTGTTATTCAGCAATATAAATTACACATCCTACATTTTTAATAAATATTTATAAAATTCTTATTATATCATATAAAATATTATTATATAACATATGGATGATTATATTTATGATTGTTTTTATAATAAATTATATTTTTTAGTGATAAATATTTTGGTGATGAAAGTTATTTGTCATATTATATATTATAACAAAATTTGTAACAAAATACAAAAATTAATTGTGATGAACACAATTTGTCACTATTATATTTAACTAATTCATTTATAATGAGAAATTTATTTTGTCATTATAAAGGATACTTATTGTGAGAAATGATATATGTTACTAATACATTTTATCATAATAAGTGAATAATAATAGTGTCAAATTTTGTCGCTAAATTTTAGTGGCAAAATCTTGTGACAATTTTTTTTTTAATCACTATACACATTATATTTCTTTTTACCGTGACAAATATTTCTTTTGTCAATATTTGACACTATCTCGTTGCTTATTATAATATTTTTTTTTTGTTACAATAAGAGTATTTTGTGTGACAAAATTAATTTTGTCAGCATGAATTTTGTCAATATCACATATTTCTTATAATATACAATTAATGCTCAACTTTTACAACAAAGTAGCTCAATCTTAAGGATCTCACTTAACTACGATCGATAGAGATTACAAAGAAATACATTATTTATATGTTATCCATTGAAGGTGAAAGTAACTAATTGCTATTGATAGAGATGAATTTGAAGAGATAAAAAACAAAGGAATGGATTCAACGAACATTTAAAAGAGGAGAAGTTTCAGTTACAGTTCATGCATTTCTTAACTTAAACTTAAAGAAATAGATTCTCATAGTCTTACCTCTTCACTATATCCTCCAATCAAGCTCTTTGGTACCTCTTTAGTTCCTTTTCAAGCCTTTAAAATCTCAAGCCTTAGTGGGTATTATTCCTTTGCCTTGAGACCTCCATCTTTAGGATACCATCTCTAATATGTTGGAAATCTTGATCATCCGATAAAGATCATATCATTGTGAGACCTCGCTTAAATGCCCTCCCTCACTTTGGGAAATTGGCTTTATGAAAAGGCAAGCGATATTTAAGAAAGTTATGGAACAAACTTTGATGCTCATGATTGGAGAGGCTATCGCTTAGAAAATTGATTTATGGTTTTGAAAAATGATTTTAGGACTCATTGTGAGGTCTTGCCCGAGCACTGACTTGATCAATTAGAGGAAACAAGGATGCTCATTCGGGTTTAGACTCATGATGGAATACTCGGGTTCGAATTGGTTGATTTTGAAAATAATTTTAGGATTCGCCACCCTAATTTATTTTTAAATGGGAAAATTAAGCAAAAACCCAATTGACTCAAATTCATTAATTTTCAATTAATTTACCCAAGGATAAAATCACTAGCCTCAAACCATGTTGACTTCAGGGAATAGGTTTTTGGTTTTACATAATCTAAAATTGGCTTTTAAGTTTAATTTGACTTAAAAATTAATTTCATATGTGACAAATGTTATATGACAATTGATGCATGAGTATGGTATGAGTGTGAGGAGAAAATAAAACATCCATAAATTAATTAAAAAAGGGAAAGGAGAATGATTGGGATTTAGATTTTATGTTTGGATTTAGATTCTTAACGTGCTTAGGTACTCCATTGAATGGGGATCAAAACCCATGTAGCTCATTCCACAATTAAATGGAGGGGTTTAGGAGTTATTTAGATTGATTGATTTGATTTAGATTTGAAAGAAAAAGACTGATACCTTTACTTTCAGTGGACAGAGAGTTTTACTGGATTGAAGTTTTATTTTATTGGGATTGGGTGATTAGATTGATTAGGAAATTAATTAGTTAATTAAAATTATTAATTATCAAATTAATATGATGAAAATGATGGATGGATTAATTAATTAAAATGATTAATTAATTAATTAAAAAGATTAATTAACTTGGTTAGGGTGAGGTAATTAATTAATTAAAAAGATTAATTAATTAATTAGAGAGTAGTTGGACAGAGAAGAAGAGAGAAAGTAGAAGATAGCTATCAACTCTAACTTAAAGTGTATTTGAAATGAGGAAATGGAAGGACTATTTATAGGAAAATGAGGTGAGGGTGATTTGGAAAGTGAAAAATGTGAAAAGATGAAAAGGATAGGCTAAAAAATAGTAAAAAAAATAGAAAAAAGGGCATTTTGGGTATTTCAGCTTGCCCGCACTGCCTCTACTCGGTAGCCGCATTAAGGTGGCGCGGCTAGCCCTGTTAGAGTGAGGTGGCCTCTGCGCTCGCGCCTCCCTGACACAGAGCTACACCAGGTTTGACGCTGTTGGTACTAAGGTGCGGCTGAATGATGAGGGTATAAAATTAAGGGTTCACAGTTGCCCCCTCATCATAATTGTATTGTCTTGTCTGTCAGGCAATTCTAATGATAGTGAACCTAAGAGTTGGGATGATATAAAGAACCAAAGTGATGTCTAGGTTGGTATTTGGGCATGATTGGGTAGAAGACATAGTTGAAAAAGGAAGATGGTAAAAATAACCACATAGATATTTAAGTAATCATTCCTAAAAATTTATGGGGGGAAAATGTGGCTGATGAATGGAAGTGAGAAAATGGACCAAAGGGATATCTACGCTAGTGGTTAGATATTTTTGGGTGAATTGATGGATTTGAGTGAAAGATGTGGAAAGTGAAACTATATAGATGTCTAAATGATCGTTTCTAGATATTTATGGATAAAATTGATGGATTTGGATAAAAGAGATGGACAAAGGAACCATATTGATGTCTAGGTAATCATTTCTAGACATTTATGGGTGGAGTTGATTGATTTTGATAAAAAAGATGGAAGAAAGAACAACATTAATGTGTAGGTGATCATTTCTAGACATTTATGGGTTGAATTGATGGATTTTAATTAAAGAGATGGAAAAAGGAACCACATTGATGTTTAGGTGATCGTTTCTAGACATTTATAGGTGGAGTTGATAGATTTTGATAAAAGAGATGGAAAAAGAACCACATGGATGTCTAGGTGCCCGTTTCTAGACACTCATACATGGAAGATGATTTTAGGCAAGATAATTTAGTGAAAAGAGAGCCTCGACCTATGGCAAGTTAGCTCATGAGATTTTGACAAGATTTTGGTAAAGGAAGAGCCTGGGCTTATGGCGAGTCAGCTTGAAAGATTCTGATAAGATTTTGGTAAAGGGAGAGCCTGGGCTTATGGCGAGTCAGCTTGAAAGATTCTGATAAGATTTTGGTAAAGGGAAAGCCTCGGCCTATGGCGAGTCGGCTCGATAGATTTTGAAAAGATTTTGTTAAAGGAAGAGCCTCAGCATATAGTGAGTAGGCTCAAGAGATTCTTATAAGATAAGAGGAGAACCTCGACTTATGGTGAGTTGGCTGAACAAATTCTGAAAAGATTTTAATAAGAGGAGAGTCTTGGCTTATAGCGATTCAGCTTGATAGATTCTGAAAAGATATTGGTAAAGGTAGAGTCTTGGCTTGTGGTGAGTCGGCTCAAGAGATTCTGACAAGATTTTGGTTACACCAAAAAAACTTGGGCTTCTAAATGTGAGGGGTTAGGCCTTTCGGAAAGCGCAAAGGAACTTTTTTAGGAGTACAGAGACTCTGGAAGTCACACTTCATTTATTAGATTTGGAAGGATATCATTTACCCTTAAAGAGACACTGGTCAGCTTATGCATGATGGTGCATGATTGCAGATGATAGATACTAGTGCACAAATGAAGCATGCATGTTTTAAAATTCATAGACCTTTTATTTGACTTCTATGCCATTCATAATTTGTGATGATGTCTGTAATGGATGATTACATAGATGCATAAGGGTGGATTCACGCATTTTCTTTGCAAATGTAATTTTTTTTTCATATGACTTTTGTGTCCTACCGAGACATGTGTTTATAGACTGTGAAACTTTACAAAGTTTGAAAAACTTAACTTGGATTGGCATTGGATATTTGCCATGGTGGCTTTATAAGGAGTTCAAGGGGTTGCTTTAGGTTTTGGAATATAGTGGCCCATGTTTTCTATTTTGGTGCTGTTGAGAAGGAGTTCAGCAGTATGGCTTAGCTACAATCCAGAGGTAGCTCTAGTGGTGCCAGAGCTTAGAGTTTGGCATCTCCTGGATTTTTCAAGAGTTTTTTTTTTTGGAATTGTCTCAGGATGTCGAAATTCAGATGATGGTGGGTAATGGTCAAGTGAATTTGACCGCTGTGATTAAGAAGTTCCATGATCCCGGTAACTAGGGAAATATGAGGGGGGCAGAGGCTCAAAATGAGGGCTTTGATTTTTTGTTTAAGTGTTAGATATGGGTCAGTGGATTAGGATGATGCTAGAGTAACAAATGGAACAGAGGCATTTTGTGATTAGAGCTGTGTTGGTAAAGACACTAATGAGCCTTGACTATTTTGTTTGGGATTTAGGGAGATAAACTATCTTGCTAGTTATTCTTAGGTGAGAAAATTTATTTATTCTTACCCTTTCTATAACAACCCATACCCACCCTAAGAGTTTTCATGACTAATTTCCTTGACATAGAATTATTAAGACTAAATGTGCGTTTTTATGGAAATTTATGTACTATGTGATTTATGAGCATGTGGCATGTTAAATTAATTTTAATATGCCTAATAAGAATTATTATTATGAAATAAATAGTTTAAATAAAATGCATTAGCATGAAATAATTTATTTTTTGTAAAATGAATTTTCATATAAAAAGGCGATTTTTAAGGATAAAATAATTTTATGAGTATTTTTAAATAAATATTTTAGGGGAAATTTTAATGAAAATAATAAGAAAAATATTTTTATTTTAATTATCCATAATCAGCCCCAAAATTAAATAAAAAGCCCAAATACCCAAAAACCCTCCTAACCTAGCTTATTAAGGGTATTACTGGAAATTGTCCAAAACCCTACATTTAAGTATTAAAATTTCAGCAAGCACTATTCCTAGTAGCCACCACTCTATTTTTCTATATTTTGATAAAAAAAAAATCTCAAAACAAGTCTCTCTACCGAAATTTGAAAAATACCTTTCACCTTTGCGATTTCTCACCCGTATTCGTAAGTTTTTCTTTTTTTTCAAATTCTCATATGATTTCTATGAATTTAAATTATGAGAAAATTATTTTGAACTGGTTATTTATTGATTATTATAGATTTAATTTATTTTGGATGAGTTTTTGAAAGAGAAATTTAATTCTCTACCGAAAATACAAATCTTTTCGCATGATTTTTCCAAAGGTGAATCCTACAACTTAAAATAGAAAATTTTTATGCATATACCATATCAAGGGGGAGATTTCTATATCATTGATTTCTAAACTGATTTTTGATATATTTTAATGAAAAATATTAGATTAAATCATATTTTTACATATTACTGTAATGATCAAAAAGTTTCAAAAAACAAAGGAATTTAAGGTTTTTGTACTTGAACTAAGAAGTTAGAAAATTCTATGATTTCTTGTATATATGACTGCCAATTTGTGTATGGATGGATTCTAATCTAATATTTGTTTTGTTTGGATGAAAAATAACAATTTAAATCATGTGTTTTCACATCACTGTAATGAATAGAAAGCGCAAAAACTCATGAATTTCACCCTAAACCTTGAAACTTAGAATTTTCATGCATAATTATTTTCTATGGCTGCCAAATTATACATTTGGATGTTCTAAACTGATATTCACTATGATTGAATGAAAAATAATGGTTTAAACTATCTATTTACATATTACTGTAATGATCGAATTCAAATTTTTATGTAGGAGATATACCCATTGAGTTGATTCATATATATCGATATTCTAAAATGATTTTTGTTATGTTTACGTGAAAAATCTTGGTTTAAACCATATTTTTACATATTACTGTAATAGACAGAAAGTGCGAAAAGTAAGAAAAATTTAGTTTTTCCATTGATAATGTATTCGGCCTACAATGGAATTTTTAATCCAATGTCTGTAAATTTAATGTGATGTGTTTTGTTGATTATTGACATGTATGTATAAATTGCATGTTGATTGAAGGAATGCCCCTAGATAAGCCTAGAGGCAATTTGGGATACTTAAGGTATCTTAACCTTATGTTGTGATTAATAAGTGAATGTGATTGGATAATATGGAAGTAGGTTGTATGATGAGTTAATAATGAATTAATGATCTTGAATCTATGAAAAGATTGATTGAAGGAATTGGTCATAAGAGATGAGTATGATGCTTGAAAGGTTATTTATTAAGTTGACATATATAGAAGTGTTAAGTGTACTAAGATGATTGTTAAAGTGAATTTATATTAAGGTAATGATACTGTGTTGACCTTAGAAAGGTATTGAAATGATTGTAATGTATTTTCATATGGGCCTATAAAGGCTAAGTGCACAAGACTTTTAAAGTCAACATGTGATGTGCAAGTGATGAGTACACTTCTATGTGCAACTCTAAGTATATGTGAATGTTATATATGTATGGGGTAGGTATAGGATAGGATAGCATCATGATTAAAAAAATACTAAGTATTGAATTAAATATTATGTTAGAGCTTAAGGAGTCTTAGAGGTTCAAACGGGCTACGTGTACTAGGAGCGAAGGAACTACAAGGTGAGTAAACACTGTATTCATGCTACAAGTATGAGTAAACATTATATTTCAAGTTATAAGTGCAAGCTATCATGTTTTGTGAACCTTTGAAATCTTGAAACCCAATCTCTTTTCTGTTTTAATGATTTCTTTGTACGCTTAGGTTGCTAAAGGAAAATTGGTGCAAAACCATTTTTGATTATCCAGTGATAATACCTTTGCGATTATTGCCCTAACTTATATTTTTCTAGAACTACATTGTTGTTCATCTTTTGTTAAAAAAGAAAAAAAAAAAAAAGCTAAACTCCTATTGTTATTATGTTACATGTGATTGTATCATTCAATGCTACTGTTACCTTCATGTGCTATAAATCATGTTATGAGTTATGTGTGAACATGGTAGCAGCCTTCACTTTACACGTTATGAGTTATATGTGAACATGACAGTAGCCTTCACTTTATATGTTATGAGTTATGTGTAGACAAGGTAGTCGCCTTCACTCTATATTATGTTATGAGTGGACAAAGCAGTAGCCTTCACTCTATATTATGTTACGAGTGTACAAGGCAGCAACCTTCACTCTACATTATGTTATAAGTGGACAAGATAGCAATTTTCACTCTATATTATGTTATAAGTAGACAAGGCAGCAACCTCTACTCTTTATGTGTTATGAGTTATAAGTTGATTTCTATGAATCTTGTTAAATTGCAAGCCATGAGCTGTGAATCATAAATTTTGAATGATGAGCTATGAAATCTTACAAGGGATATATGTTATTGTATAAGTCATATTGTTTACTCATTGAGATCATCTATCTCACTCTTTTTTCCTTGTATGGTTCCAGGTGAGCATTATGCGTAGGCAAGGTGATCACTGAAGCTACCTACTCCGTTTGGAAAATTCCCTTGTCAAAGCTATAATAATACCATGTTTATGATAAGTCCTTAGATGCTCCAGGAGTTGTTATGGGAACTTTACTTTAAGATATTATGTTGGAGAATTTACTTAGAGTCTTATTCTTGTTTTCTTATGAATTGTAATAAAGTATATTTTTTAGCTTCTACAACTTAAGGTTTTTCCTTTATTAGAGGTTTTATTAAGTTAATGTATGAAGTTCAGTATGATCGGAGGCAATTTTTGCATATGTATGAGTGGACTCTATAGGCGTGGGTGACCTTATGTCTCCCTATGTTCTAGAATCATTATGTCTCCGAAATTGGGATGTGACAAAGTTGGTATCAAAGCTGTAGTTTTTAAAGTCTAGTTTAGACTTATTTATTTATTGGGTTAATTAAGCATAATCCTAGAGCATAAGAATTTTCCTGTCATATAACTTGCAGTCTATCGCTAGTATAGTTTCGCGAAATCTTAATAAGCTATAGTACTCTTTATTATTGTTTGTTTGTGTGCCTTATGATTCTCTTATCAGATGACCAAGAAGATCACCGATGCTAGAGGACCTCGGCTTAGAGCACCACATGTGGCCTGCAAGAAGACACAGAGAGAGATATTTGAAAAGGCTGTGCCTGTGATCCACCTCAAGAAAAACAAAACTCCTGCGATGCGAATGATGTTAATTGATTGCCTAGCGATTTAGTATGCATTGATTTCTTTTATTACCTATCGCATGACAGACTTATATATGGTAGGGAAACTCATGATGCTATAAGAATATATGTTACATGATTATGATATATGATATATGCTATGTGATAAGTGATATGGATATATGCTATGCGATATATGCTATACGATATGTGATATAAGATACAATATGGTATGATGTGTACTTATGTAAGATGCATGGTTAGTATGATATGATAATGGGGTTAGATGGGTTAGAAGGCAGCTAGCATTAAATTCCCTTATCGTGGTAGTAGAATACCTCCCAAGAAGAAGGTTCGCACAACTGCTCAACCTATTAGGGTTAGTGAGGATACCATCTCGGACACTTTATCAAATGCTGCCTTTGCACCTGCAAGGTTAAGAGGAAGATCCAATTTGGGGGCACCAACTAATGGCTTTAAGGAGCAAGCCTCTTCACAAGAGGTTCGTGCTATGCACGGGGAAATAAGAGACTTGCATAAGGAATTGGATGAGCTGAGAGCTCAAAGGCAGGAAGTGCCACTAACACAAGAAGGAAATGGAGTTCCACCACCTACGGTAGTCACACCTACTCGAAAGGAGAGGAAGCAGCTACCTGACAAAGGGAGGACTGTTTTGGAGTTCAAGAAGCTTCGGCCACCTACCTTATGTGGTGAGGAGGGTGATGACCCACATGAATTCTTAGATGAGATGGATAAGCTAGTCCGTCGACTGTCTTGCTCTGATGCTAGAGTGATTGAGTTGGTAGGACTCCAACTCAAGAAAAAGTATGGTATTGGTATGAGAGAAACATTGAGGAATGACTTTATGGAGTTGACCCACCTATGTGGGCAGAGTTTAAGCAAGAGGTGATGGACCAGTTCTTACCTAAAGGTGAAAGGCAAGATAGAGCACTACAATTCAAGCAGCTAAAGCAAGAGCCTGGAATGTCGGTATCGAATTATGCTAAGGAGTTTAATCGACTTAGCAGATTTGTTGTCAGCATTATGCCTACTGAAGCTAGCCATGTCAACCATTTCTTGAGAGGATTGATAACACCTCTGTTTAACTCATTAGTGGTAATTGAATTCTTGACCTTGGCTAAGTTGATAGATAAGGCCAAGATAATGGAAAAAAGATATAAGGCTAAAAGGGCTTAACGCATGGAACATCAGTAAAAGGGAAAGCATGAGAACAAGGGACATGGAGGCCATCATAAAGGAGGAGGAGGTCCAGTAAAGGAACTATCACCAACAACTTCAACACCTGAACAGCGTAATGGTCAACCAAAGCGAGGTTTCCCCGCTTATGACCAGTGTGGCAAGAAGCATCTTGGAGCTTGCTAGAAAGTCTCTGGCACATGTTTGAGATGTGGTCAGATGGGCCACTTCAGGAAAGATTGCCCACATAATGGAAATTCAAAAAATGTGACCTTGAAACCTCCACCACCTGGATCGTTCAAATCTTAAGGGTAGGAGCATCCCTAGCTTTTGAGAATAAATAAGTAAGTATTTAAAATTCAAGGAAGAATTTCTTTTATGAGGGAGAGACATAAAAGGATAAGTATTCTCAAACTTGTAATGATGATAAAAGGATAAGTATGATGCTATGCAGTTTTGAAAATTTAATAATTTTGAATATACTTGGAAGGGATTTGTGTCCTCTAGATGAAAAATGTTTTAAGGTGTTAGACACAATAATGTTCAATTGAGGTTATTAGAAAAAAATTTGGCAGTGATCTTTAGTATTGAAAGAATTTTTATTAAGATAACCTAGAATGGCATAGATTTGGAAAGATAAAAGAGTTGCATAAAGATTTCATTGAATAGCAACCATATTAGAAGGTTTATTATTTTAATATGGATAAGTTAAATGATTAGGAATGTGAAGTATTGCAAGATGTAAGTGGAAAACCTAAAGTGAGATGACATTACAAGCTAAAGGTATAAAAATTATGAGGCATTAGGTAATTAGGTCATGATAACGATGTATATATTATAGAGTAAGTTTTAAATAGTTATGAGAAGTTTATTTTGGATTGTAAATAAATAGGATTCAAGTTTGTTTGGGATATGATATATATAGGAATGTTTGTTAAGTTTGAATATGTTTTAATTGATGAATAATGGGAGTGTAGAAATCGTTATGTTAGCAAGGTATTAAACATGAAAATATTTATCGAGAATATAATAGATTAAGTAATAATTATTAATATGGAAAGAGGATTATCAAATATCAATTTGAGTTATTAATTTGGAATTATTTGTTGAATTCTCATATGACTAATGTGATAAATAATGAATGGAAGTGGTGATTAAGATATTAGTATAGATGTTAATAGTAATAGAGATATAAGGAAAAGAAATGCTTAGGATTATATTCAATTGAAGGTGAAATTAAAGTTTCTATTATTTTGTTGAAGGTTAAGGGATACAAAATTATTAAGGATTGGTTTAAGATTTGTTTGAACAAGAGATTTACATAGGTGTAGCTTAAGCTGAAGGTTTATCAGTGTGATTTTTAGTAGATTGTGAGTATGTGCCTTACAGTATTTGATATGTTAATTGTAGTTAGATATTATGTTTGAGTGGCACAGCAGAAGCAGGGTGAAGAAGCAGAAGCAGGACAGAGAAGTTAAGCAGAGTGTATTATGCTACTATATTTGAAAATTCGAGAACGAATTTTTTTTAAGGAAGGGAAAGGGGGGGGGGGGGGGGGGGTGTGGGGGGGTTGGGAGGGGGGTGGGGGAAATGTAACAACCCACACCCATACTAGAAGTTTTTATGACTAATTTGCTTGACATAGAATTATTAAGACTAAGTATGCGCTTTTATGGGAATTTTATGTGCTATGTGATTTATGTGTATGTGGCATGTCAAATTAATTTTAATATGCCTAATATGAATTATTATTATGAAATAAATGGTTTAAATAAAATGCATTAGTATGAATAATTTATTTTTCGTAAAATAAATTTCCATTTAAAAAGGCAATTTTTAAGCATAAAATAATTTTGTGAGTATTTTTAAAATATTTTTAAATAAATATTTTGGGGGAAAATAGGAAAAATATTTTTATTTTAATTATCCATAATTAGTCCCAAAATTAAATAAAAATCCCAAATACCCAAAAGCTCACTACCCAAAAACCCTCCTTACCAAGCTCATTAAGGGTATTAGTAGAAATGCCCAAAATCCTATCTTTAAATCTTAAAATTTCGGCCAGCACTCTATTCCCAGTAGTCACCACTCTACTATTCTAAATTTTGACATAAAACTCTCTCAAAACAAGTCTGTCTACCGAAATTAAGAAAACACCCTTCACCTTTGCGATTTCTTGCCCGTATTCATAAGTTTTTCTTCCTTTTCAAATTTTCATCTAATTTCTATGAATTTAAATTATGAGAAAATTATTTTAAACTAGTTATTTACTAATTATTATATATTTAATTCAGTTTGGGTGAGTTTTTGAAAGAGAAATTTAATTCTCTACCGAAAACACAAATTTTTCTGCGTGATTTCTCCAAAGGTGAATCCTACAACTCAAAATAGAAAATTTTTATGCATAGACCATATCAAGGGGCAATTTTTGTATCATTGATTTCTAAATGGATTTTTGATGTGTTTTGATAAAAATATTGGATTAAATCATATTTCTGTATATTACTATAATGACCAAAAAGTTTCAAAAAATAAAGGAATTCAAGGTTTTTGTGCTAGAACTTAGAAGTTAGAAAATTCTATGATTTCTTGTACATATGGCTATTGTGTATGGATGGATTCTAATATGACATTTATTTTGTTTGAATGAAAATAGCAATTTAAATCATGTGTTTGCATATCGTTGTAATGAACGGAAAGCGTAAAAAGCACAAAAACTTATGATTTTCACCCTAAACCTTGAAACTTAGAATTTTCATGCATCATTATTATCTATGACTGCTAAATCATATATGTGGATATTCTAAATAGATATTTGCTATGATTGAATGAAAAATAATGGTTTAAACCACTTCTTTACATATAATTATAATGACCGAAAAATACCGAAAATAAGAAAATTTATGGTTTTGTATCCTAAAACCCAAAATTTGAACTTTTATGTAGGAGATATACCTATTGCAGCCAATTCATGTAGATTGATATTCTAAAATGATTTTTATTGTGTTTACATGAAAAATCTTGGTTCAAACTATGTTTTTATATATTACTGTAATAGACAGAAAGTGTGAAAAGTAAGAAAAATTTAGTTTTTCCCTTGATAATGTATTCTGTATAAAATGTTATTTTTATTCCAATGCCTATAAATTTTATGTGATGTATTTTGTTGATTATTGACATGTATGTATGAATGATAAATGGTTAAATTGCAAGTTGATTGAAAGAATGCCCCTAGACAAGCCTAGAAGCAATTTGATATACTTAAGGTTTCTTAACCTTATGTTATGATTAATATATGAATGTGATTGGATAATATGGAAGTAAGTTGTATGATGAGTTAATAATGAATTAATGATCTTGAATCTATGAAGAGATTGATTGAAGGAATTGGTTATAAGAGACGAGCATGATGCTTGAAAGGTTATTTGTTAAGTTGACATATATAGAAGTGCTAAGTGTACTAAGATGATTATTAAAGTGAATTTATATTAAGGTAATGGTATTATGTTGACCTTAGAAAGGTATTAAAATGATTGTAATGTGTTTTCATATGGGATTATAAAGGCTAAGTGTACAAGACTTTTAAAGTCAACATGTGATGTGTAAGTGGTAAGTGCACTTCTATGTGCAACTCTAAGTGTATGTGAATGTTATACGTGCATGGGGTAGTTATGGGATAGGATAGCATCATGATTAAAAAATAATAAGTATTGAATTAAATATTATGTACTAGGAGCGAAGGAACCACAAGGTGAGTAAACACTTTATTCATGCTACAAGTGTGAGTAAACATTATATTTCAAGTTACAAGTGCAAGCTATTATGTTTTGTGAACCTTTGAAATCTTGCAACCCAAGCTCTTTTTTATTTTAATGATTTTTTTGTACGCTTAGGTTGCTAAAGGACAATTGGTCCAAAATCATTTTGATTATCCCGTGATATACCTTTGCGATTATTGCCTTAACTTATATATTTCTTGAACTACATTGTTGTTCATATTTTGTTAAAATAAAATTAAAAAAAAGCTAAACTATTATTGTTATTATGTTACATGTGATTGCATCCTTCAATGCTACTGTTACCTTCATAATGTTATAAATTATGTTATGAGTTATGTGTGAACATGGCAGCAACCTTCACTTTACATATTATGAGTTATGTGTGAACATGGCAATAGCCTTCACTTTATATTTTATGAGTTATGCGTGGACAAGGTAGCTACCTTCATTCTATATTATGTTATGAGTGGACAAAGCAGCAACCTTCACTCTATATTATGTTACGAGGGGATAAGGCAGCAACCTTCACTCAATATTATGTTATGAGTAGAAAAGGCAGTAGCTTTTACTCTATATTATGTTACAAACAGACAAGGCAGCAGCCTCCACTCTATATGTGTTATGAGTTATAAGTTGATTTCTATAAACCTTGTTAAATTGCAAGCCATAAGCTGTGAATTATAAATTTTGAACGATGAGCTATGAAATCTTCTAAGGGATATATGTTGTTGTATAAGTCATATTGTTCACTCATTGAGATCATCTATCTCACTCCTTTTTCCTTGTGTGGTTCCAGGTGAGCATTATGAGGAGGCAAGGTGATCACTCAAGCTACCTACTCCATTTGGGAAATTCTCTTATCAAAGCTATAATAATACCATGTTATGATGAGTCCTTAAACACTCCAGGAGTTGTTATGGGAACTTTACTTCAAGATATTATGTTGGAGAATTTACTCGGAGTCTTATTCTTGTTTTCTTATGAAATGTAATAAAGTATATCTTTTAGCTTTCGGAACTCAAGGTTTTTCCTTTATAGAAGGTTTTATTAAGTTAATGTATGAGGTTCAGTATAATCCTAGGTAATTTTTGCATATGTATGAGTGGGTTCTACAGGCATGGGTAAACTTATGCCTTTCCATATTCTAGGACCATCATATCTCTGAAATTGGGATGTGACGCTTTTTGTTTTGGGTGCTTTGTGGGTGTCGTGTACTAGGTTTTGGATTAAATGTGGCTGATAGATCATTTTCAGGTGGTGGCCCATGCTTTTCATTCTGCACATGCTTTATTTAGACTCAGTCATAGATCAAATAGGATGGTTGCTTGCAGTTTGCCTTTGGAGGACACATTTTTAGCATTGCCAATGGTAAAGGATTAGATCTCTCTTGACTGGAGGTCATGGGTATCGAGTGGTTTGCCTGTTGGGCTTGGTTTTAATAACTTTCCATTAGGGAATAAGGGTTTTGAGGTAGATGAGGCAGACTCAAAATGTGCCCCCAGTTTTTTTCTTCTTAGAGTCTATGCAGATCACAGCTCCCATTGCCAGAGCTATCAAATGGTGGTTGGCTGAGGAGTTATAAGGCTATTTATTTTGGGATTTCACTTGGGACCATAAAGAGGTATGCCAAGTAATTGGGAAAGAGTACCAGGCTACCCTGCTGAGGGGAGTAGAGGATGATGCAGCTGAGAATAGAGGGACTGTATGAGGAGCCACTAGTAGCAAGAGGACTGTAGCACAAACAGAGGGGGTGACTTGATCTTTGAAGGAGACTCTAGGATCTACTAAAAGTGTGATACCACAGGTTGTAGTAGTGACTCAAACTGCGGTGGTGGTGATAAAAGAAATTGTGACTGCAGTGAGATAGGATGACACTACAGTGGTGGTTCAGATAAGGACTCTATAGTTAGGTCAAAAAGGGGTATTGTAGTTTCTAAACTATAGAGGAGGATTTTTGGAAGTAGTTTCAGCACAACTGGTACTCAAGAGAGGGTTTTTAATACTGCTGTGGTAAATAGTTTTAATTTTGTTGATACTTCTATTATTGTGGTAGAAGGAGCTACATAGACATAGAGGAGGGATGTGCCTATTTGAGAAGATTATGGCAAACTCTAATTCTGATGAGGACATAAGAGACGTGCACCTTAGGAGGTGGAGAGGACTAGCTAGACTATGACTTCATATATGACCCTTTTTTTTCTTTTGCTCAAAATAATTACGTATTGACAAGACTACACAAAATAGGATAAACTATATATGACATTGAAAAATATATATTTTATGTAAAAATGATGGGCTTGCATTTTGCGAAAATTTAATCATCATTAAATGAGACATCTTTTTTGCTCTAATTTCTGCCTAAGCCGCCCTTTCGAGTTTTCAACTTAGCAAGCATTCTTTTCTATCCTTTTTTTTTTGTTTGTTTAGGCAAAAGAATTAAGTGAACGATGTACTAGGCACAAAGAAAATGAGAATATAATGCAAACAAAATATTTTATATTATGATTTGGACCACACGTAAGTCAAACTGCCTACGTATCCCTTACATCACTTTTCTATCATTAATTTTTCTCATTTTTTTTAAGGAGAATCAAGTCCACATAATTCTAATTACATATGCATGAAAAATAGAAATAAAATATAGATGTCATCTTTGGATGATGTATTATTTTAGCTGATCTGGGTTGCTAGGATGGGAGAATTCATTTTAGTCCACATCCGTGAAGATGGTGCCTCCGTCGAATAGGATTTTCTTATACTATCCAGCCCAGTTTAGTTTGAACTTCCTCTTGGATCATGAATAAGGGCTTTGGATTTCTTTCTTGTGAACCCTTATCTCTCACCTTCTAGTTGAAGTGCTTGGCTAGTCTCTATTGATGATAATCCTAAATTTTGTATAGAGCATCCATTCTTTTCTTTATTAATGGTATTAAGCTGGACATGATATCTTTCAATCTACTTTGTCTTTATTCTCTATAGTTTTGCCTTGATAGGTTTCTCATGTGTGTAGGTTGAGATATCGTGAACTGCGATGTTTGAATCATTAGTATCTTGTCTTGTACAGAACAACTCATGAGCTATTGCTATGCAAATGCAATGTATGTGATTTTTGATTCTTTTCCTTGATGCCATAATTAATTAATCCTTTTTCCTTTTCACATTTTTGTATTTTTTTTGTTGTCTTTTTTTTTTTTTTAAGATGTCCTATTTAAAGATGAATCAAAAAAATTAAAGCAAATTAGAAATTTTAAACCTTTTTACTACTAATAAAAGTCCCATCATGAGTACATTAAATGATAAGCTTAAAAGGCGAAATATAGACTCAAAACGGCAAGACCTAACGGACTCAAATTCAAAGAAAAATTTAATAGAAAACAGACATAAAAGACTTAGAATGGGACTTAGACATGGACTCACACTTAGATGTGTACTTAGAGGACTCAGACGTAGACCGAAAACTTAGACAAGGTTGCAGCAGCACTGGCACTCTTCTCAAAATACTAGTTATTGGATTAATCCTGAGATGGTTGGGTGAGCTTCGTGGTTCAGAAAAGGATTGATAATGGCGCTAAACTTTAGTTCTGGAAGCAATGATATCTCCGCTATCAATAAGGTCTTAAATTTTGTGCATCAGAGTCTTACACGCATTAATTTTGTGCCTTGGCCCTTGATGAAAGTCGTAGTGTTCATTAGCATTGTAACCCTTGGGCAAGGGGTTTGGAGGAGGTCATAGGTCTATGGGTTTAACCATATTAGCCTCCAAGGCTTTCTTGTAAACTACGCTGAGGGGCATACCTAGCTCAAAAAAGTCCTCCTTGTTTCTATATTCAGCGACTGATGACAGGAGATAACATTTACCTCTCCCTCTCTTTGGGTGGTAGAATTGGTGGTATTAGTGGTGTAGTTAGTGTTCTTAAGATACCTCAAACCAGAGGACTAATCTTTGACTTATCTCGATTGGATCAAATCCTCGATCTTAGTGGCAATGACAATGAGAGCTTTAAAGCTAGGGAGGTACTGCATTTGTAGACGAGTTTGATATTGGAGGAGGAGGCTCTTGATGATGATGTTAATTTGCTCTACTTGAGATGGAAGGTTCACCATTTGAGCCATTTTATCCTCCACCTTGTAAGGAACGTGGTGAAGGATTCTCCTGACCCTTGTTTAATAGTTTCCAAATCATGACGGGTGACATCCACCTTGATGTTGTAGTGGTATTGCTTGACAAATGTATTACATATGTCATCCCAAGTCTTCTTGTGATTCTAGTCGAGATCTAGTAACCATTTAACAGTAGCTCCGATCAAGGATTGTTGGAATAACTGAGCAAGGAGCTTGTTATCCATACCAAAAAGTCTCATGGCACCCACATACATCTTGAGGCGAGTCTTAGGACATGTGGTGCCATTAAATTTGTCCACGACTGGTATTTTAAATTTGGGTGGAACTCTAGCATTTGGGAAAAGAGTAAGAGAATCGACATCTATCATGTCTTCGCGCTTTTTGATATTTTTGATGGATCGTTCTATAGTCTCAAACTTTTCCATCAATTTCTTAGCTTTAGGAAGGCTAAAGAAATTCCCACTTTGAAAAGGATTCACAATGTAAGTAGTGGCGTTCACATTTAAGGGTGGAGAGGTGTGTGTTTCAAGAGCTTTCCCTTTATTAGTTAGATTGATAATAGAGGGGTAGAAGTGGGGGCATGGCTAGTTCTAGCATGAGCAGAAGTAAGCTGAGAAGGTGGAGGAGTGATGGTGGCATTGGTCATTTTCTTAATCTCATTAATGATGGATTGGCATTGGGAGTGGAGAGCATTGATAATGGTGGCTGACTGGGTGTTAAGAGTATTGGTGAAAGTATCGGCTTGGGTCTTAAGGGCAGTAGTGAGTGTGGCTTAGAAAGTCTCCTCTTGTTTCTTGAGAAGTTTGGCAAAAAAGGAGCTCATTGTGTCTTAGTCGAAAGATCTGGAGGTGTTGGCCATTGGTACCTTGAAAGAAAAAATAGACAAAAAAATGGCTAAGAATATAGAATTGTGAAGGAAAAAAAATGGCATGAATGTGAAGGTGTGTCCAGAAAAGGATTCCCTTCACATGGTTGGTCACTAGGTTTACATGTTGACAGGGTGAGTGTATGAGGTTGCTGCATTTTTTGGGGTAACGAACCATCGATTTAGGGTTTTGCAGATTGACCTTATCAAGTGTGAACCCTTAATTTTATACCTCATCATTCAACCACAGCTTGACACCTACTAAGATTAGTGTGCTACACATAACTAGCACAGCGGTCTCGCCAGCCGGTTAGTGGGTAGGGGTCAAGGGGGCAGCACCTTCGAAGCTAAAAATGGACTCTCAGTCACATTAGTACAAGGATCCTTAATTTTCAAACACTGGCACTTTTCCTATCCTGACCAAACCTTCTATATTAGACATCATTTTTCCAAAACCAATCAGATTCTTTCTCAGATTAACTGCTCAAATGTTTTAAAATTAATTTCAAACCTATCAAAACTAACCGATTAATTTTTTAAACTCTATAACTATCAAAAATTGATTCAGAAGTCCCAAAACCTTGTTGAACAGAAAAGTGCATTTGAGTTGGCACAACCACTTAGGCTTTGGGCAACACTGACAGCCCTTTATGCGACGTGCTGCCTGCCTTATTAACGGCTCTGTCCAGAGGGTCAACGGCGCTGTCCCCACTGCCTCGCTTGCAATCCCTAAAATACCCCCAACATGATTTTCTAGCCCTTTCTAGCCCTACCCCTTATGGTCTTTTCACATTTTCACTACCTAAATTACCCTCATCCACTTTTCCTATAAATACCCCCTCCATCCTTCATTCCAACACACCTCTTAAATTAGTATTGATGGTTATCTGCTAATTTCTCTCTTCTTCTCCCTCCAATCACTCTCTAACTAATTAATTAATCTTTTAAATTAATTAATTATCTTACTCTAACCAAGTTAATTAATCATTTTAATTAACTAAAACCTTTTTTAAATTAAAAACAATCACTTAATTAATTAATTAAATAATTAATCTTTTTAATTAATTAATTAATCACTTTTTCAAAATCAAATTAATCCTTTTTCTTAATCCATCCTTCCTCCAAATTAATTAATTAATCTTTTTAATTAATTAATCCATCTATCCTTTTCATCATTTTAATTAGTTAATTAATCATTTTAATTAATTAATTAATCTTCCAATCCATCCAATCATCTGGTCCTGATAAAATGAAACTTCGGTTCGGTAAAACTTTCCACCCATTAAAAGTCAAGGTATCAGCCTTTTTCTCTCAAATCCAAATCAAATCAATTAATCTAATTAACCCCTAAACCCCTCCACTTAATTATGGAATGAACTACGTAGGTTTTGATCCCCATTCAATGGGTACGTAGGCACGTTTGGAATCTAAATCCAAATCCCAATCAATCTCTTTCTCCCTTTTTAATTTATGGATATTTTATTTTAATTTTCTCCTTGCACTCATGTCATATTCATGCATCTTATTTACAATTATCATCTTATAATATTTGTCATTTATGAAATTAATTTTTAAGTCAAATTAAACTTAAGAGCCAAATTTAGATTATTTAAAACCAAAAACCTAGTCTCTGAATGTAACTTGGTTCGAGGCTAGTAATTTTATCCTTAGGTGAATTAATTGAAAATTAATGAATTGGAGTCAATTGGATTTTTTCTTAATTTTCCCATTTAAAAATAAATTACGGTGGTGACTCCCAAAATCATTTTCAAAATCAACCAATCCGAACTCGGGTTCTATCATGAGTTTAAATCCGAATGAGCATCCTGATTCTCTCTAGCAGATTGGGTCAATGCTAGGGTGAGGCCTCACAGTTGGCAACTCCACTGGGGACTAGTTGTCACCTTTTTAAAACATAAAAAGGAAAATAAGAGGATTACTAGTTGGTTAAGGAAATTTTTTTCCAAAATAATCTCCATTTGGCTCATTAAGTGTAATTTGACTTTCATGCATCACTTTAAAGGCTCCTTTCCTAACCTTAGCTTTAGGAAAACTCTTGGATGGTGAGAGCATTGGCTTAACAACTCTCTTTGAGTATGTTGGGAGATAGCGAAAGCATTCCACAGCTCGATGGATCCCTAATTATTTTGGTGGTGTAACGAGCAATTAGTACCTTTAGACCTATATGATGCTCCTTGCCTCACATGTGGTTAGGTATATTGATGCCCCAGTGGGACAGGAACCCTTAAACAAACCACCTTACACCTTATGCATGTAGTCACCCTAGCATTGACCTTAGGTTCCATGTACCGTAATAATGGAGACACCTGTACATATGCTCATCTTTTTGGCATGCATCATGGCATTACTATGCATACATAACATGAGAAACTCGATAAGGTAAAACCTCAAAACCTTAAATCGGTGGTCCATTATCCCAAAACACCTCACACACTCATCATGTCAACATGTAAACTTAGTGACCAACCATGTTGAGGTAATCGTTTTCCCAATGCTTCATACCATTTTTCCTTCATAATTCTATATTCTTACCCATTTTTCTATTTTTTGTTCCCAAGGTACCAATGGCCAATACTTCCAACTTCGACCAAGAGGCGATAAGCACCTTTTTCACCAATCTCCTTAAAAAATAAGAGGAAACTTTTCAAGTTGCACTCACCATCGCCCTTAACACCCAAGCTGACACTTTCACCAATGCTCTTAATGCCCAGTCTGCCACCTTTACTAATGCTCTCAACTCCCAATGCCAGTCGATCATCAATGAGGTCAAGAAAATGATTAATGCCATTATCACTCCCTCTCCTGCTTGCATTAAGCCTGCATCTACCCAAGCTGGGACTAGCAATGCCCCTATTTCTACTCCCCCTATTATCGATCTCACTAATAAAGGGAAAGCACCTAAGACTCTAACCTCTCCTATCGTGGACTTAAACACAACCACTCCCTCTCCCACTATGAATCCTTCTGAAAGTAGAGATTTCTCTAGCTTTCTCGAAGATAAAAAATTGACGGAGAAAGTTGAGGCCATAGAAAGAACACTCAAGAACATCAAAAAGCATGAGGACACGATAGATGTCGACTCTTTAGCTCTCTTCCCAAATGTACGGGTTCCACCAAAATTTAAAATTCTAGTCATGGACAAGTTTAATGGCACCACATATCCTAAAACTCATCTCAAGATGTATATGGGTGCCATAAGGCCTTTCGGTGTGGATGACGAGCTCCTTACACAATTATTCCAACAAACCTTGACTGGAGCTACTATTAAGTGGTTATTAGATCTCAACCAAAATCACAAGAAGACATGGGATGACATCTGCAATGCTTTTATCAGGCAGTACCATTACAACATTGAGTTGGATGTCACTTGTCGAGATTTGGAAACCACTAAACAAGGGTAGAGAGAATCCTTCACTGCATTCCTTACAAGATAGAGGAAAAAAGAAGCTTAAATGGTGAACCATCCATTTGAAGTAGAGAAAATTGACATCATTGTCAAGAACCTCCTCCCCCAATATTAGGCTCATCTACAAATGCAGTACCTCTCTAGCTTTAAAGCTCTCATTGTCACTGCCACTAAGATCGAGGATTTGATCCAATCGGGACAAGTCAAGGATCAGTCCTTTAGTTCAAGGTATCATAAGAGCACTAACTATACCACCCAAAAAGAAGGAGAGGTAAATGTTATGTCCTATCACTAGCCAATGAAGTTAGAAACAAGGAGGACTTTCTCTGAGCTAAGCATGCCCCTTAGTGTTGTTTACAATAAAGCTTTAGAGGCTAATATGGTTAAGCCCTTAGAACCATGATCTCCTCCTAACCCCTTGCCTTAGGGTTATAATGCTACTAAGCACTACGACTATCATCAAGGGCCAAGGCATAAAACTGATACATGCAATGCTTTGAAGCACAAAATTCAAGACCTCATTGATAGAGGAGACATCATTGCTCCCAAACCTAAAGTCTAGCACCACCACCAATCCTTTTCTGAACCACCAAGCTCACCCGACCATCTTAAGCTTCACTTGATAATTGGCACTTTGAGAATAGTGCTAGCACTGCTGTACCCCTATTTAAATCTTTTGAGTTCATTTTTGAGTCACGTAAGCCTGAGTTTGAGTTTGGGTCTTTTAAGTGTCACATCCCTACCTTAGAGATATAACGGTCCTAAAACATGGGGAGACATAAGGTCACCCACGCCCATAGAACCCACTTACATATAAACAAATCATGCCTAGGATCTTACCAAACCTCTTACAATAACTTGATTAAAACATTTAGATGAATACATTAAATTGCGAAGTCTAAAATAAATCATTACATGTAAAATCCTTAAGGAAGTTAATATATATCAATAAGTATCAATCAACATTCCCGGAGCATCTAATGACAAGACTTCATAAAAATTATATTATTGATAACTTGGACAAGGAATTCCCCAAGCAGAGTAGAATGCTTGAGCCATCACGTTGCCTCCTCACATTTGTTCACCTAGAACCACACAAGGAAAAAGGGGTGAGATAGATGATCTCAATGAGTAAATGAAAAGGCATGTACATTATCACATATTCCTTTGAAAAGGAAACACATAGCTTATACACATAGTTCATGATTTATAATTCATGAATCAGGTTGCAATTTAGCAAGGGTTCAATTTGGCAAATTTACAGAAATCACACTTATAACACATAGTGAGTGAAGGCTATTGCTCTATCACTCGAACACATTAAGGAGAGGTGGCCTTATACCAAATTCCAACTCCTATCACTTATAAGACATGAAGCTGATCAGGCTCCATGGCTAGAACTACCCCTTTTAGCTGAGGTGGATACACCACCCCTATCCATCGGGTTAAGACCATGCATAGGTTTCGATGATTACCCGCATCGGCATGAGGATTCTGCATAAAGGCTAAAAGGTACCATAGCTAGAGCTAATGGTAATCACAATTAACAATATCACATAAGGCAACAATAACATATATTCTAATAATAATAGTGGTTTAGCTTTCAAACAAAAGATACAAGGATAGTGTAGTTCCAAAAAGAATATAAGATAGGGTGTTAATCACAAGAAATTCTCATTTGGATGAGCAAAATAGTTTTGGACCAAATGTCCCTTGGCAACCTAAGCTTGTCATAGAAATCATATAATAATATTTAGAATAGGAAGAACTTGGGTTTCAATGATCACAAGGCTCACATAACAATATATCACATTTGTAACATAACAAAATGTTACTTGCACTTGAAACATGAACATAATGTTTACTCACCTTGGGGTTCCTTTGCTCCTAGTATACGTAGTCCCTTTGTACTTCTAAAGCTCCTTAAACTCTAACATAATATTTGATTTAATACTTAGTATTTATTTACTCATGATGCTCCTATCCCATAACTACCCATGCATATATAGCATACACATTAGAGTTCACATATAGGTGTACTCATCACTTGCACATAGCACGTTGACTTTAAAAGTCTTGCATACTTAGGCCTTATAGGCTCTCATGACAACACATTACAATCATATCAATACCTTTTTAAGGTCATCATAATATTATTACCTCAATGTCATTTCACTTTGACAATCACCTTAATACACTTTACACTTCCATACATGTCAACTTAACCATTAACCTTTCAAGTGTCATGCTTAACTCTTATGATCCTTTTTATTTAACTGTCACTTAATCAACTCAAACCCATGTATTTAATATCTAGTCATCATATTCCCCAATCACATTTGCATTCTAATCGTAATATAAGGTTAAGATACTTTAAGTATACCTTAAGTATACCATAATGCATTTAAGCTTGTCTAGGATCATACCTTCAACTAACATGCAATTTTATCATTTATTATATATACATACATGTCAACAATAATCAAAACACATCACATAAAACTTATAAACATTGGGACAAAAATGTTTATATAGGTCAAATGCATCATCAAGATAAAAACCAAATTCTTCTTCTTTTCGCACTTTCCGTCTATTTCAGAAATATGTAAAAACATAGTTTGAACCAAGATTTTTCATGTAAACATAACAAAAATCATTTTAGAATTTAAATTCATAAGAATCGGCCACTATTGGTGTTATTTATACATAAAAATTCAACTTTTGGCTTATAAAGCACAAAACCATAAGTTTTCTTGTTTTTGGTATTTTCTGGTCATTTCAGAAATATGTAAACTGGTTGTTTAAACTATTATTTTTCATTCAATCATGGAAAATATCAGTTTAGAACACATACCTACATGATTTGGCAGCCATAGATAGGATTTATGCAAAAAATTTCCAAGTTTAAAGGCTTAAGTGAAAAATCATGAGTTTTCGCGCTTTCCGCGCATTTCATTCATTTTAGCGATAAACAGACACATGATTCAAATCATTATTTTTCATTTAAACAAAACAAATATCATATTAGAGACTTAGTCATACAAATTGGTAGCCATATGTTCATTGAAGAATAAAATTTTCCAACTTCCAAGTTCTAACACAAAAACCTTGAACTCCTTTGTTTTTCGAAACTTTTCGGTCATCACAGAAATATGCAGAAATATTATTTAATCCAATGTTTTCCATCAAAACAAACCAAAAATTAGTTTAGAACACAACCACACACAAATGACCCCCCCCCCTTCCTTTATGATATTTATGCATAAAAATTGTGATTTTAAGTTATAGAATTCACCTTTGGAGAAATCTCGCGGAAAGAATCGTGTTTTCGATAAAAAATAGATTTTCTCTCCCCAAAATTCACTCAAAAAGAATAAATATGTAAAAATTAATAACCAAACAGTTCAAAATAATTTTCCCATAATTTATTTCATAGAAATCAGTTTAGAAATCGAAAGAGAAGAAAAACTTACGATTATGGTCAAGAAATCGCGAAACGGAAAGGTGTTTTCTTAATTTCGGTAGAAAGAAATACTTTGAGAGAATTTTCTGCCAAGATATAGAAAGAATAAGAGAATGGCTGCTGGAACCTTGGTTTGGCTGAAATTTAGATTATATATTAGGGTTTGGGTGAAATTTCCACTAATACCCTTAATGAACTAGGTTAAGAGGATTTTGGTGTAGTGGGCTTTTGGGTAATTAGGCTTTTTTTTCTTTAAATTTTTGGCTGAATAGAATTAAAATAAAAAGAATATTTTTCTTATTAATTCTATAACATTTTCCCCAAAATATTTATTTTAAAATATTTTAAAAATACCTATAAAATTATTTTATACTTAAAAATTATCTTATGCATGAAAATTCATTTTATTTAAAATAAATTCTTTTATGTAAATGCACTTCATGTAAATCATTTATTTCACAATAGCAATACATATTATGCATATTAAAATTAATTTGATATGCCACATACTCATCAATCACTTAGATCACAAATTCCCACACAAGCGCACACTTAACCTTAATAGTTCTAAATCAAGCAATTTATCACAAAAATTCCTAGGGTAGGTGTAGGTTGTTACATTAAGTCTATTTTCTATTAAATTTTTCTTTGAATTTGAGTCTGTCAAGTATCCTTCTGAGTTTGTATTTTCCCTTCTAGGCTTATCCTCTAATGTACTCATGATGGGACTTTTATTATTAATAAAAAGTTTGAACTTTCTGATTTGTTTTAATTTTTTTTTATTCATCTTTAAGTGGGACATCTTGAAAAAAAAAGCAACACAAAAAAAAGAGAACAAAAAAAAAATGAAAAGGCAAAAGAATTAATTAATTATGACACAAAGGAAAAGAATCCAAAATCCCATACATAGCATTCGTATGGCAATAGTGGAAAAACTCATGGATTGTTCTATATAAGATAAGATAGGGATGATAAAAGCGTCACAATTCATGGAATCCCTATGTACATACATAAGAAACTTGTTGATACGACCTACTAGCTATAGAGAGCTAGGAACCGATTATATTGAATAAAAAACCCAAGGATCGATCAAACAAGAACAAAAGAAAAACTTGACCCAATTCACACCTATTGAAGAGAACCAAAGCTATAAAAGGTTGAGTGCCACAAGTTACCTTGATAAACTCATATTTAAGTTCTAAATAAGAACTTGGAAGAATCTCTCACTTGAAAAAAATTCAAAGAAGATTATTATTCATCAAAAACTTCTCTTTACAATAGTGGTTTTTAATTTATATGAAAGCTAACCTCCTAACCCTAGAATCATATAAGAGCTAAGAAATCTGATTCTTTATGGAAATAAGATTCCCTATTGAAATAGAATCCTAATTAAGAAATCCTTAGTGAAAATAGATTCCTAATTAAGAATTAACTCCTAAAATCTAACCAAATAAAATAAATATGATGTAAACCTGCTAATATATCAAGTTCAAGGCCCTTAATTGCAAAAGTACATTTAAAACATAAAAACTCAGACATAGTAGCTGGAAGTCGCGTTGTGCCTGCGATGGTTGTATCGCTTACGATGGTTGTCGCGCCTGCAACGCAAGCAAAAGCTTGCCCACTGTTGTGCCCACATTGATGGTGTGCTCGCACGATGGTTTATGATCTGGATCTATCGTGACTGCGATGAGTGTGTCGTGATTGCAACACCTCAATCTTCAGAATATTATTCTAATTCCAAGCCCTTCCAACATTTGCATCCTTAGGTAAGTTTTGATTCTTGGTATAGCTTTAGAAACCTCTTGAATAGCTTGGAACCCTTCTAGAACATACTGTTTTTCTATGGAAATGCCTTGCAAAGCTTCCTTAAAGTTCTTTGCAACCATACTTTTGTGATTTGATTAGAAACCCCTTTGTAGTCTAGGTAGGATCATATCATTCCTTCCCTCCTCGAAAGGATTCATCCTTGAATCTCATCCTATCGTCATCCATGACAATCCTTCCTTATAATCCTGAAAAATATAACCAAAACCAAATAAAAAAAATTCATGATTGTTATTGTTAGTAGACAAGACCCTTTTTTCTTTCTCATTACAAATGACTTGTTTTCTCTCCCCACTCATAATCTTTTCATTTTCACACTTTATCCACTTTTTTTCTTTTATTTCATCAACAAACTTTACTTTTATTTTTCCAGCAAACATACATATTTTCTTATTTTTCTTCTTAATCTCACCCTCACTCTTTTCTAGCTCACTCTCTTTTTCTTTCTTCCCTTCAAGCTCACATAAATATTTTTCTCTTATTTTGCATTCATTTGCTATCCTCTTCTTATCTTCATACACTTCTAATGGTTTGAGAGGAGTTAACACAATAATTTGACCATTGAATGAGAAAGAATATTGGTTTTTGAACCCATCATATATAGCTTTCCTATCAAATTGCCATGGTCTACCAAGTAAAATGTGGCCAGCTGTGAGGTCTCGCCCGAGCACCGGTCCAATCCGCGAAGGAATCAAAATGCTTTTCAGGAGAAACTCTATGATTGGAACTCGCTATGAGTTCAAAAAATTGATTTTTTTGATTTTGAAGTTGTGAAAGTGAGTCACCACTTTAATTTACTTGTTTTAATTAAGAAAATTAAAAAAAAAAAAAAAACCCAACATGATTGACTCCACAAAATATTTGATTTATCCTAATGAAAAATGCACTAATTCGCGAGTGACCAAAGAGGGCTTAGGGATTAGGTTTTGGTAATTACACAATTGAGAAAATATGATTTTCTTTAGTTTGGCTAAAAAGTGCAAAATAACTCTTAAAAAAGAAATTTTCGTGTATGTATGAACAGGAATATAATGATGCATGAAACATATATATATGATAAGAAGTAATGACAATTATAGATAAATAAGCAAAATAAATTCTATTTAATTATTACAAGATCAAAATGATTGAAATAAAGAGGATCTTTCCTCTAGCCCTTATGGGTACTAGGGAAAGCACACATTCCCCAACCATACTAAAGAAATGAAAGTACAGATTTGGAAATAAATAACAAATATAAAAGGGAAAATGTTATTAAAAATGATTTTGGAGTTGATGTCTTTTCATAATGGCAGCCTACGTATCCTATTGAATAGGAATCAAACCCCACACAGTTTTTCCTTCTTGCCAAGGAGGGGTTCTGAAAAAAGTGTTGGTTTATTTATTAATTTAATTCTGATTCTTAAATTAACAATTTTAGATCTTTTCTATTTTAGACCTAAAGAGAATTCTGAGTTTAGAATTTTGAAAATGGACAAAAGGGATTATACCTTTGCTTTTCTTGTCTTTCGGATGAACAGAACAAGCTTAGCTCCGGATCTCAACTCCACTTTGGATTCGAAACCCTGAATTTTAATCTTAACAGCAAAAGATTAGCGAAATAGCGTAATGAATGTAAATTGAAATTGAAATTGAAACAATAGCTCTTTTGTATCAAATTTCAAACAGAACTTAAACACAACAAGTACATCAGTATAAGAGAGTTTCTACCTTGGAATCTCTATCAAATGAGCTTGAAGGAGGCTCTATTTATAGAGCTACTGAGGAGGGTGCCGGCGGTATGGACGGCGGCACCAGAAGATTACTGGCGGCACTGGCGGCATTGGAGAGTCACCGGACGTCTGGGCGGTATGTTGGGTGTGCCGCCCATACCGCCGGCACGCATTTCATGCCACCTATGAGGCAGCACGAGCGGCGTGCCGCCCAAAAAGGCAACATGCCTGGCGTGCGCTTACTGGTTAGTTCGACCTGTTTCCTACTTTTTCATCTATTTCTGGTCTATTTTAGTTCTGATTCAAGCTCGATTTGATTCTGTGGGTTCATAACTAAAAGACGGTTGACTAGAGGTGCAATTTTGAGGGTTCATAGTTGCCCCCTTATCTGATTTAGCCAGACAGAGGCCGAATATGATAAGTGTGAACCGGAAGGCCTAGGACATCGTTCTGAGCATTCTAAATGTCCCTTTCCATATTGGGAGTTGTACAAAATCTTCACATCTAATTTTTGGCTTTTTTGACCCTGTCTGGTTTGTTTTTCAATTTTTAAGTTATTTTTGAATTTTTGATTTTTCTATAATTTCAAGAGATTCTGAACTCTGATCGAGACCCCGTCTATTTCGGACGATGGATAAAAATCATACGAATTCAGTGCTTTAGTCGAAACTAGATTCTGATTTAAAATGAGCATGTTATGGTGAAACCACGTGAACTGGACCTGCAAATCAAAAAAAGTTAAAAGATGTCATCATGAAGGGGGCCATGATAATTGAACATATGTCTATATCCTAACCCCTACATTATCACGATTTAAGGTTGAAATTAAGTTTGATTTGTGCGTTGAAGATTATTTTTCAGATCTTTTTCTATAGTGGGACTGGCCAGGAAGAAATGGAAGGAGCGCACAAGGAAGTAGTGCAAAAACGGAGGTTTTTCATGGAAAAAGAGCTAAGCCACCCAGCTCACGCCCGTAATTACGGCCGTAACATTAGGCGTGAGTCAAGAGAGAATTTGAGAGATTGGTAGTGAGGTGTCACTCCCAATATTACGGGCATGACCACGGGCGTAAGACACGAGAGGCTTCTGTTTCAAAGTTAGGCAGAGAAATGCAGGCTTCATACGTTAATGATCGATCTCATGCCCAAGATTATGGGCATGAGTGGGGCGTAACATGGAAAAATTTCAGCAATATAAAAGCTCTGTTTCAGCTAAAAAGGGGGGATCAAACTTTGGAGACAGAGGGCCGACTTCTCTGAGTAAAACCCAGAGTTTGCAACTGGGATTGAAGGTGAAGAACATAGATCCACAAGTTTTGAACCAAGAATCGAAGATTAAAGTGGAGAATATCAAATCATTCATCATGAGTTGTTTGATTTATTTTCTCTTTTTCTTTTCTTTTTGTATTCTTTCTTTGAACATGAGCTAAACTTATCTTCTACCTAGATATAGATGAACCCTAGCATGTTTGTATGGATTGATTGGTTTTGATTTCAATTAAATCATTTGATTAAGTTGATTTACCTTTATAAATCTTGATTGTTTAATTCCGAGTGATAATCGCATGCTTATTAGTTGGTTGTCATTTTTCAGATTCATGTCTTGAGAAAGCTTGATTTGAATAGAATAATCATAGGGGTTGAGGATTGCTTGGGGTTCTAGAGATAGACTTACAAAATCCTTTGGTTTGATTCCTTGGTCTTAATGCATGAGCTATTTGATTATGCTTGAGAAGAGATTCCTTGCATTCCTCTAAAGTCATTCGAGAGAAGTTTTAATCTAAATGTGTGGAATACCAAATTAACTTGATAAATTGATTTAATTGTTCACCTATCTTAAAATACAATTGATTGCTAGGGGGATTCAATATCTGGGTAGGTCTTCATCATCAATTTTATTTGCAATTTATTGGCCGTTCCTTAGTTTAATCTTTTAATCCACTTAGTCATTTTAATTTCAGCAATAAACCAAACCATTAATCTGCTAAACAATAATTAAAGTTTGAGCTAGTAATTGTCCTTGTCCCCTGTGGAACGATACTTTCACTCACTACTTTATTACTTGAGTGACCCATGCACTTGCGGTTGTATTGCATAAAATCGCGGTCAGGCCCACCTCTACTCCTATATATACCTTTCTTCCTTCATATTGCTGAAGGAGCCAGATTGCCATGTCAACTACACTAGATCTCTTCAAGTATGTTTTTTACTCCTGCATAGTTAGTAAAAATTCTGATAATTATCATTATTTTTATTTATTTTCTTTTTTTTTTTTTACAAAAATTATAGAGGGTATAGTTGAGGCCTAGGGGAGGCCGTAATGTCATGGAGTTGGTCTGCCTCTATCTGGGTAATCAGGAGGCTATCCGCCTGCGCCTCAAGCCATCTGGCTTACTCGGATGGTTGGAGTTGGACATCAAGCAGCCGGTCAATACCATCATAGTCAGGACATTGGCGGAGCGCTGGTGGGATACTACAAATACATTCCACCTTTCCTGTGGCAAGATGACAGTCACTCCCCTTGAGTGGAGCATGCTTACTGGTATGCATTTCAAATCTCGTTCTCTCAAGTTTTATTCTTCATGGATCGAACCCTCTTTTGTAGAGATGACTGCTCTGATTATGGCTGACCCCCCTAGTGGGAACTTTAATGTCCCATGTTCCTAGCTTCATCAGGCTTTGATGACCATGGGTCATACTCTAGGTCAATATGATGTTGATCAGAGTGCCAGACTATGTGCCTTGATTATCTTGAGCTATACCTTTTTGCATAACAATAAGGATAGCATTAATTTGAATGTCCTACGATCGCTGGAGAATCTAGATAAGATCAGTGAGTTTGACTGGGGAGGTGCTGCCCTTTGTGCTATGTACCAGGAGCTGTGTAGCATTTCTCGTGGGACACTTAGTGGCCATGGTGGTACCTCTATTGTGCTCGAGGTGAGTATTGTACTTTGCTATCTAGTTATCTAATCTTTGTCTAGTGATTGACAAAATTTTGTTTCTTGCAGTACTGGGCTTATGAGCACTTTCTAATGCTGGCTCTACCACTGAGAGAGCCTGCTGCTATTAACCCTCCCTATGGATGTCTTTGGAAGATGTCTAACAGAAATTCCTTCATGGCACCGTCATTTGATAATTACAGACAGATCTTTGCTACTTTGACCGTAGACCAGGTATTCTTTATTGATCTTGACTTGAATCTTATTGTTTACCTTCTATTGCTTATATTACAATCTGTTTGCAGGTGAGATAGACGCCTTTTAACAGATTTACAGAGTGGATTCTTGACCGGATTAGGCCTAGCATGGACTTTTCCTCTTGTTGAGTCTTGCTCCGTTGGGAGTCTTCGAGGATGTTCTACTTGGGAGAGAGGGTGAGGGCACAAGTCATAGGAGAGAGAGTTGTGCCATAGCCCCTTCTAGTAGACATGAGGTATGGATTGGCTATCCTGGGAGAGGATGGTTAGGGTGAGGGAGTTTTCTGTCTGGATTACCTGTTGCCAGATTTGAACTATGATGAGTTCTGCGAGGCATCCTTGATGCGAGGCTTACCTCCCCTAGATAGATTGCAGGGTTTGACATATCGAGGATCTAGCTCAGCGACTTCCCGAGGGCCTCCTTCTAGAGTTGGGAGTTTCATCTCTTCGCGGGCCGGTAGTACTATCTCGACTGGCAGTATGGGTCCCAGGGTTGGACCTTCAGGTGTTATGGCTGGTCCTTTGGGTTTTACATCCGATCCTTTTGGGATTGGTCCTTCAGGGGCTAGTGGCTCAGCTCCGGCCCCAGCTTCAAATGCTTCAGTGGGAGGTCTGACTGATTTGATTTCCTTGCCTGCTAGTCTTATCTATTTGCTAGGTCACCTTGATTATGTTTCTTATGATGGTTGATTATGGCGTTACGATCTTCCTGAAGATCGACCGGCCTTTTTCCCCACTATTCCTGAGAATGTTACAGAGGTAAAATTTTGCATAGCTGGTGTTTAAACCTTTGTTTGCTTTGTATTGATTTTCACACATTTTCCTTTCTTTTCTAGGTTCCCATGGAGTTCTTCCGCTATCACTATAATCTTTTGGGCCAATATGCATTTGCTATGTGCTCCCTTCTGTATGATAGGGATTTGATAGAGGAAGGTCATGAGGATGAGGTGCCCAGATGATATGATGCAAATATGTATACCTAAACTAATCAATTAATAGTTAATTTGGTATTTGAATGCATGAATTTTATCTTTAAAGTGGTGCTTTCAATCTTGTTTTTAAGTGTTCTTTAAGTAATCTTGGTAACTCTCAAAGGATCAAGGGTTTTATACTTGAAAAAGAAGAAGTTTTGCAAGGATTAGCCAAGACAAGACCATCCCGACTCATCCCAGGCTATCATGAGTCATGACAGTAGCCTTCTGTGCTGATTAGTGACAAAGTGTGCTGACTAGTGATAGCAACCTATGGTGCCGAGTCATCCTCCCCCTATGCTGAGTAGTTACAGCACCCTTTCAAGGCACCCTTTCATTTTGACACATTTTTCAAAAAGGCACTTCATAGGACACCTTGGGGCTTATAAATACTTAGATTTGGCTTCATTTTGGAGGGGAGAGACTATTGTATTATATAGGAAAAACTTACTTAAATCCTTGTAAACACCTTATTAGAATTAAGTACTTGGTTTATATTAAGTGTCCTTCTAAAAGGCACTTCAAGTTCAAGAATTGTGCAAGTCATTTCTTGAAGAATAAAGGAGTCTTCATTCATCAATCTTTCTTCCTTCTTCTATTTTTATTTTACTATTCAATAATGAATGCTTGCATTATTTCTATGACATATTTTACCATGTACTTATTCTAATAAGTTGTTAGAATTGCAATTATGAATTAACTTTATGAATTACATTCTTAATATGCATGAATGATTTAGTTTCAATTGAGTGCTACATTGTGTTATGTATGCTTGATCACCATATATAACTTGTTAATCATTTTGTTCACAATGAGAGTTAGGGCATTTTGGTGGAAATGCAATTGAAACTACTTAAAGGATAGGAAAGTACATGGAGACAAGAAATCCACTTTGAGGGGTTAAAGAATTGGCATGGAACTTAATGGTTTTTGTTTATCTCTACAATGTCATGCGAGTTCTTGTAGACTCTAAATGAAAATACCCTTAATTGACAATGAGAAATGCTTTTAAGGACTGATGTCATATTCTCCAATCATTGCATGTGTTTATATGTTGTTAACTTTTATAGTTCAAAATTAATTCTAAATTGTAATTCTATTATTCATTATTATTGTTATTAATTAAAGTAACAATAAAACTTTAGTATTTTAGATTAGATAGAATAAATCAACATCTTTTGTTTGTTGTTTGCTATCCATCTTAGTAATTACCCGGTTAATATAAAATTGCTCCAAATTCCCTAGAGTTCCACACCCTACTCACTCTATACTTAGTTTTAGAGACTAGGGTATTAAATTTGACCCATACCAAATTTTAGCACCGTTGCCGGGGAATTTGATTAGAATTTTTATTAACTTAGGGTAGTAAAAAGTTGTTTTAGGTTTTTATTTATTTTGTTTTCCAAAATTTTCATTCATAAAAAAAAAAATTTAGACTGAGTTCGTGCCTAGTCGTGCCTATAGGACACGACTCGTGACAGAATCCATCCGTGCTGAGTCATGCCCTATGGTGCCGACTCGGTACAATTAACAGATTTTGAAATACTCAAAATTTTGAGTTTTTACACCAATTTTTCTTTTCTTTTCATTCCTAATTCAATTGTAATTTATTTTATTCTTATTTTTGGTCAGAAACTAACTTATTCAACACTCTTTTCCCAAAACAAATCAATGAAAAGTTATTTCTTTTCCAAAAAGAATCACACCTCTTCCCAAAATATATGACTTTTCACATCACACTCTTACGCACCTATATAACCCTAACCCTTACAACACCACTCCCCTACTCTTTCTTTTTAGATTTTGAAAACACAAACCCTAATATTTAAATAATTCTTTCTTCTATTTAAACATCATCTTCTTCATTCATCATTCACACATTACACTATATTCACTCATAGTTGCATCTTTCTATTTTTCTTCTTTATTTTCTAACTACAAGCAAGTATGGGCAAGACCAAAGGATCAACTTCTTCAAGGCCTCAAGAAGAGCAACAAGAGGATGACCTTGCATTAATGTATGAGTCCTCCTTCCCCATTCACTCACATGAAGAAGGAGCCAAGTTCTCTAAAATCAAACGTAGAGAAATTGTATCTTGTAAGTATTTCCTCCCTCTTTAATTCGTGATGTTGGCATGGAGGAAGTATTCAATCAAGTTCTTACTTCTTGTGGTTTGAAAAGCTTGTAAGTATGCAAGAGCATTTCTATGGCAATCTTGTTTATGAGTTCTTTAGTACACTTGATATCAATGCTACAAATTCTCAAATTCTGGAATTTAGATTGCATGGCCAACCTTACCAATTAACTTATAATTTTATGCAAAAAGTTTTTGGTTTTAAAAGGAGTGGTGTTTGTGATATCACTAATGATTTTAATGTTAAAGACTTTTGGACATTCTTAACTGATATAGAAACCCCTTTTGAACCTAAAAAGGGGAAAGTGATGTTCATCAAGGATTTGAAATTCTAGATGTTGCATAAAGTCATTGCATGTGTTATTTTTGGTAAAACTAAAACTAATAGAGTAACTGTTCAAGAGCTCTTTTTGATGTGGTGTGTTCATAAATCAAAGCAAGTGTGTTGGACATATTGGATTTTTAATCAACCCCTTATGTGTGTTACACATAAGGAGCATCCATTAACACATGGTCATATTGTTACAAGCATTGCTAAAGGGTTTCATATTAATTGCTCAAACTTTCCTTATGTTGTCAAATACTCATATTTCATAAAGCAAGCCTTCGTAAGAGGCGAGGTTGTGGATACGGATTTTAACCATGTTGCAGCTTACAAGCGATCTTATTGGAAGGGGTTATGTCACCCTATTTATAATTCAAATGAAGACACCGATGATGATGTTCCACCACTTAGAGACACCACCACCAAGAGCCCAATCAACGATTCAACTTGCATTGCCACCATCATCCTCTACTCAAGGAGAAGCAAGTGGCTCCACTCTTAGTGACCACCAACTTTTGGAGGATATCTTGGCAAACTAAAGGAGCATGCAATGTCAACTTACCGCCTTGGAGGCTAGGAACCAAAGGATGGAGAGCACATAATATAGTATGGACTATAAATTGCGTAAGTTTTTTAGCTACTCCGGGTATGACATTCCTTCACCACCACCACCCGATGCTCAATGAGGTATGTTTTTCTTCCCTTCTCCATCATCTTTACTTTTCTTCACATTGGGGACAATGTGAATTTCAAGTATGGGGGAGGGATTGAATATTGAAGTTTAAAGCTTTCTATTTATTTTTATTTTGATGTTTTATTTTGTTTTAATTTTTTTAATTTTCTACATTTTTAATATATTTTGCATGTTTGTTGTTTTGTTTAGTTTAGTATTTTACAATTTGCATCAAGAATTTTTATCCTTTTACTTGAGTTTCTCCATATTATTATATCTTGATTAGGTTTTCTCATTCTATTTTCTAACTAATTTGATGATCATTTTTGATAAATGCCTAATTGGTAAAATTCTTAAGTCCCCTTTTTTTTAGTATTTGTTAAGATTTTGTCTTTTTATCTCTCTTTTATTACTTCTAAAGATTTCTAATTATCTAGTCAATTTTCTAATTTTGCTTAATTGTCGAAATTGATATAAGTTAAGTCTTTGAATTGCATGATTTAAGTTGCCTAAAGGAAACTATAGTCATAATATGAGTTATGCATTAGTTAATAATGGATGAGGATAACTAAAGAACTATATTTGTTTGCTAATAAAAAAAAATGCATATTGAGTAAGTTGTGTGCAAATGAGTTTGCTCCTTAGTTGCATTCAATTCGAAACATATATATGGTATGCCTATTAATTATGTATATAGAGTAAGTCGTGCACGAATGAGTTTGCTCCTTAGTCGCATTCGATTTGAAAGATGTACCTTATTTAATTGTAATAAAAAAAAGAGAGAAGAATAAGCAAACTATGTGTCTAAAAATGCCATGAGACTTATTGCATTCTTGCGTGTGCTTTCTCTTGTCCCAAAGAAGACTACTTGAATTTATTGAATTCTTGACTTAATGCATGGACATTTTGACTAGAAAAGCATGATTAGGTCCTTGACTAAATAGTTGAATAACTTTGTTACCAATAGGGATGAGATAATTAGACAAAGCTCAAAATTTATGCTATAAGACATGTCATCCTTTACCATTGTTGGACACTAAGAACTATATCATCAATATATTGGCCATATACTCCTTAAATAAATTTTGAAGATTGTTTAATCAAGATTATTTCATAGTTATCTTGGAGAAACTAAGTAATTTCTTTGTCTCTTCCCTCTTTGTTCTTGCTTGAGGGCAAGCAAGGTTTAAGTATGGGGGAATTTGATATGATGCAAATATGTATACCTAAACTAATCAATTAATAGTTAATTTTGTGTTTGAATGCATGAATTTTATCTTTAAAGTAGTGCTTTTAATCTTGTTTTTAAGTGTTCTTTAAGTAATCTAGGTAACTCTCAAAGGATCAAGGGTTCTATGCTTGAAAAGGAAGAAGTTTTGCAAGGATTAGCCAAGACAAGACCGTGCCGACTAGTCCCTGGCTGTCATGAGTCATGACAGTAGCCTTCTATGCCAACTAGTGACAAAGTGTGCTGACTAGTGACAGCAGCCTGTGGTGCCGAGTCATCCTCCCTTTGTGCCGAGTAGTTACAGCACCCTTTCAAGGCACCCTTTCAATTTGAGACTCTTTTCAAAGAGGCACTTTATAGGACACCTTGGGGCTTATAAATACTTAGATTTGGCTTCATTTTGGAGGGGATAGACTATTGTATTATATAGGAAAAACTTACTTAAATCCTTGTAAACACCTTATTAGAATTAAGTACTTGGTTTATATCAAGTGTCCTTCCAAAAGGCACTTCAAGTTCAAGAATTGTGCAAATCATTTCCTGAAGAATAAAGGAGTCTTCATTCATCAATCTTTCTTCCTTTCTTCTATTTTTATTTTACTATTCAATAATGAATGCTTGCATTTTTTCTATGACATATTTTACCATGTACTTATTCTAATAAGTTGTTAGAATTACAATGATGAATTAGCTTTATGAACTACATTCTTAATATGCATGAATGATTTAGTTTCAATTGAGTGCTACATTGTGTTATGTATGCTTGATCACCATATATAACTTGTTAATCATTTTGTTCACAATGAGAGTTGGGGCATTTTGGTGGAAATGCAATTGAAATTACTTAAATGATAGGAAAGTACCTGGAGACAAGAAATCCACTTTGAGGGATTAAAGAATTAGCATGGAACTTAATGTTTTTTTGTTTATCTCTACAATGTCATGAGAGTGCTTATAGACTCTAAATGAAAATACCCTTAATTGACAATGAGAGTTGCTTTTAAGGACTGATGGTCATATTCTCTAATCATTGCATGTGTTTATATGTTGTTAACTTTTATAGTTCAAAATTAATTCTGAATTGTGATTCTATTATTCATTATTGTTGTTATTAATTAAAGTAACAATAAAACTTTAGTATTTTATACTAGATAGAATAAATCAACATCTTTTGTTTGTTGTTTGCCTATCCATCTTAGTAATTACCTGGTTAATATAAAATTGCTCCAAATTCCCTAGAGTTGGACACCCTACTCACTCTATACTTAGTCTTAGAGACTAGGGTATTAAATTTGACCCACACCACCAGACGAGGACGCTGCAAACCTAGGCATGGTCATTAGCAACCTATTTTATCAGCTTTTGCTTTTTCATGTATACATGTATTGAGGATGATGCACTCCTTATGTAGCATTTTGAATGTATGCATGATATTTTAGATATATGCACTCTTTATGCTTATGTAACATCTTAGATGTATGTATGATATGTATGAATTATGGATGTTTTGGATGAAATGGGTGCATGATATGGATGCAGACATTCGACTGAATAGGGTTTTCATTGTGCTATTCCTTAGGTTTTTCTCTCATTTCTATACTGGTTTTGAAAAAAATGGATTATTTCGAGTATGAAATTTTGAGAAATCATGGTAAAAATCTATTGGAGGACAAATGGCACAAGGTGGCAGGGCAGCACGACCGGCGTGCCGCTAGTCTGGGAAGGAGCATGCCGCCGACCTAAGTGGCACAATCGGCATGCTACCGGTAGCGACTCTAGCAGCCAGATTTTCACCTATTTAAGCAGATTTCATGCTTTTCAGTCTATACCATTGATTTTTGAGCCTCCAAAAGTCATTTTTCAACCATAGTTTTGCTTTCCATCAATTTTATTATTTTTTATTCCTCACAATGGAGCCCTATTTCAGCCATGCAATGTTCCTATGGTGCAAAAACCTTACCAAAGTGGAGAGAATTAACCTAAAAAAGTATGGGGTAAGCGTTATGCCCACCCTAAGAGGCATAAAAATTGATTGGGTGTTTTTGCGCACATGCATGTGCTTTTGGGATTCAACTACCCATGTCTTCAAATTTAGGGCATATATGGAGGAGATGTATCCTACAGTCGAGGAGTTTTTTATGTTGCTCGGATTTGATCCAGAGGCTATGTTGGCTATTCCTGTTGAGAAAGGAGGATATTTCAACTCTTTCAGGGGACTTCTTGACTTGAGTACAGAGATTGCTAATCCCATGGTAGTGGATGATTGGGTAGTTCTGACTGTTATGATTGTCGAATTCTATGATCCTAAGGATTTTGAGGATGATGGGTGGTTTTATTTGAGGATGCAGGCTTTATCCTTCTGTCTGACGGCAGGATATATTTTTGTGAGCCCTATTGGTTGGGGGGAATGCTAGAGTCACTGAGCTGATTTCACAAATAGAGGAAGGGAGATTTATTACTGCTATAGTGCTGGCTGAGACCATCATGAGCTTGGATAGGTCTTGCACTTCTAATAGGCTATGGACAATCAGCCCTATCACTCTTCAGGTTGAACTCTGGCTTTTGAATTTCATTTCAACTGCTTTCCATATTTTCTTATACTTATCTTTTGCATTTTTTTAGATTTGGCTAAGAGACCATCTTCAGATAGTGGGACCTCCCACAAAGGTGGATTATTCTGCTTCTTGGTATACGACCTGGACCATTGTGATCAAATAAAACTCAGAGAAAGAGTGGATAAAATAGCTGATGGAGCTAGATTATGATGACCTGCTATGGAGGTGTAAATGGTATAAGATCAACAGTTTTATGACCATGAGCTTTGGCTATAAGATGGTATATCTGCTAGGGCTGAGGATGGTGACGTTTTACCAGGCTACTAGGGTTATGCGCCAAATGGGGCATAGTCAGGGTGTGCCCCCAGATGGTGCTCTATTTGAATCCATTTTGATTATTGTGACCGTCACTCGAGCTGTTAAGAATGGATGGGTAAGAGGTTTTCATACTATTCATCCTACTCACCAAGGCGGTAAATCTTTGCAGTATATTAACTGGTGGATAGCCAACTCATGGTAATCAGAGAAGGCTAGGAGGGCTGCTATACTTGAGGAGATAGGGCAAGAATCATGATTATTGTTTTATTTAGCTTGGGACAATGATTTGATTATGTCTTTATTCTCTTTTGATGTTCCAAAAATTAAATGAGACTAATAAGACATCATTTTTTTTTCTTTTGTTGCTCTAATTTTTGCCTAAGCTGCCCTTTCGAGTTTTCAACTTAGTCAGCTTACTATTTTCTATTTCTTTATTATTATTTTATGATGCAATTAGGAGCCAAATGCATGTGGAATGAAAATTTTATTGATGAATTGGACCGAACCCGCAAGGGCTGCCTACGTATCTCCCTATAATGATAAATGATTTTTATTCTTTTTTCCTATTTATAAAGAATCAGGTCCATATAGTTCTGGTTTTAAGGAAAAATGTGAATGTTGTGCATGATTTCACAATGATTGCAAATGCTATACATGAATTACAAGGATGTTTATGCAAAGTATCTCTTGAGTTGATCCAGATTGCATGGGCTAGCAAATTCTATGCCATCCAAGTCCGTCAAGATTGCTGCTCCACCAGATAAGATCTTCTTGATCACAAATGGACCACTCCAATTAGGTCTGAATTTTCCCCTTAGATCATAAACAGGCACCCTTATTTCTTTCAAGACAAGGTGACCCTCTTGCAATCCTCTGTCCTTGACTTTCTTATCGAAGTGCCTAGCCAGTTTCTATTGATAACCTTGCATCTGATATAAGGCATCCATTCTCTTTTTGTCAATGGCAAGAAGTTGGTCATGGTAGCCTTTAACCTATTCCACTTCACCCAACTGACTCTCCCTCACAATGCGAGCTGACTTGACCTCTAACTCGATTGGCAGGATGGCTTCCATCCTATACACCAAAAAGTAAGGTGTAGCATCGGTCAGAGTATGCACTGTTGTTCTGTATCCCAATAAGGCATATGGTAAATGTAGGTGCCAATCCTTATGGTTGTTAGCCATCTTTTGTAGTATATTCTTAAAAGTCTTATTAGCAGCTTCAACTGCGTCGTTTGTTTGAGGTCTGTACAGAGAAGATTTATGGTGTTAGATTTTGTCCTTCTTTAATAGCTGAGTGACCTCCTTTTGGAAGTGAGATCCATTATCAGTGATGATCTCAAAAGGAACTCCATACCTATAAAGGATGTTGGTACGAATAAATTGGGCTACTCATTTGAAATCCAATATTTGGTATGGTGCAGCTTTGACCCATTTGGAGAAATAATAAATAGCTACCAAAATGAATTCATGCTTGCCAGAAGACTTTGGGCTTATCTTGCCAATGACATCCAGGCCCCATGTTGCAAATGGCTAAGGCATGGTGATAGGAGATAGAGGTACAGGAGGTTTCTTCTGGAGTTTGACGTAGATTTGGCACTTATGGCATTTCTATACATATCTTGCACAATAATGATTCATAGTAAGCCAGAAGTAACCTTGATTCATGATCTTGTGGGCTAAAGCAATTCCGTTCATGTGTGGACCTTCGTTGCCACCATGCATCCATTCCATGATCTATTGGGCTTCTGTTTCAGTGACACATCTCAGATGGATGTTATCCTAAACCCATTTATAGAGTACTTCTCCATTCGGAATGAAACCCTTGGACAATTGTCTTAAAGTCCTCTTTTCTGTTTTAGAGGCCCCTTCAGGATAGAGTCCATTCTTGATGTAATTGAAGATATCCCAAAACCATGGTTTGTTATCAACCGCTTGAATATTCAAACAATGAGTTATGGAACCTGGCTCATGCTTAACTTCAATTGTAACATATCTGATTATGAAACCATCACTTATATCAAGCATTGAGGTGAGTGTTGCCAAAGTATCAGCAAATATGTTCTTTGTTTTTGGAAGATAATGGAAAGACAGTTCATAGAAATTAGTCGCCAGTTCATTTAAGCGTTTATGGTAAGGAACCAAATGCTCTTCTCTGATCTTCCACTTCTCTAAGGCTTGGGAAACTATCATATTCAAATCCCCATAAATCTCAAGGCATTTGATTCTGAGCCTTATTGCTGCTTCAAGACTGCAGATGTATGCTTCATACTCTGCTTCATTGTTTGTTACCTTGAAGGTTAGTTTGATGGCTATGGGTAGGTTTTCGCCACTTAGTGTAATGAACACAATGTTGGCACCATACCCTTTGTTGTTAGATGCCCCATCAAAGTAGAGCATCCAAACTTCATTGTCAATTGTTAGGATATCTTCATCAAGAAATTCAGGCTCGACCCATTGATCATCTACTGGAGCTGCAGCTAACTGATTAGCCATTATGCTACCCTTCCATTGTACATATTTCAAATCATATACAGCTAATACAGCCATCCATCTTGCCATCTTACTGTCAAGAACCAGCTTCTCCATAAGGAATTTCAAAGGGCTCTTATCAGTGAAAACATGAGTTGTAAAAGAGCAGAGGTAGTGTTGTAGCTTATGGCAGACCCATACCAAAGCAAGACATAGCTTTTTCTGTAAAACTGTACTTGAGCTCATGAGATAGCATCCTTTTGCTCAAGTAATAGATGGCATTTTCCTTACTGGAATTAGGAGCATTTTGAGCAAGCATTGCCCCCATTGCTTCATCAGTTACTGATAGGTAAAGTAATAAAGGCTTTCCAAACCTTGGTGGCTATAATACTAGTGGGTTTAGTAAGTATTACTTGATCTGGTTAAAAGCTTTCTGACAATCATCATTCCAATGCTTGGAGGCCCTTTTTCTAAGTAACTTGAAGATGGGCCCACATACATCAGCCAATTGATTGATGAATCGACTAATGTATTGTAGCCGCCCAAGGAAATCTCTGATCTCCTTTTCTATTTTAGGAGGTGGCATTTCTAGAATTGCCTTTGATTTAGCAGGGTCCACTTCTATACCCTTCTTGCTGATCATGTGGCCTAGGAATACTTCAGATGAGGCTCTAAAGACACATTTGGCAGGATTGAGCTTAAGATTGTACTAGCGAAGTCTAAGGAAGAATCGCCTTAGTGCCTCTGAATGTTCTTCAGCAGTGGTGCCTTTTATTACCATGTCATATACATAAACTTCAATTTCTTTATGCATCATATCATGAAAAATAGTAGTTGCCATCCTTTGGTATGTCGCTCTAGCGTTTTTAAGCCCAAATGGCATAACCCGATAACAATAGGTGCCCCAGTCAGTAATAAAGGCTGTCTCTCTTTGTCAGGAGGATAAACCATTATCTAATTGTACCTTGTAGCCAGGTCAGTTAAGGAAACCATTTTAGAACCTGCCATGCGATCTACCAAAAGATCAATGTGAGGCAAGGAAAAATCATCCTTAGGACAGGCTTTACTCAGATCCTTATAATCCACACACATTTTGACTTTACCATTTTTTTAGGAACTAGCACAATGTTAGTAAGCCAGGATAGGTAGTTGATGGGCTCAATGAAGTTGTGGTCCAGTAGCTTAGTAATTTCCTCTTTAATTGGTATGGACCATTCTGTCTTGAGTCTTTGTAATTTCTGCTTAACGGGCTTAGCACCTGGGTAAACTGGGATTTTATGAACTACTATGCTTAGATCCAACCCTGTCATGTCTTTTGGGTGCCATGCAAAACAGTCTTGAAATTCTTTGATCATCTTCTCAATATTATTGATGTTTATGCATGCAAATGCAATGAATGTAATTTTTTGGTATATCATGAGTGCTAGCATTAATGGGCTCTTTAATTGCATGATCTTTTATTTCATTTATTTCATTTTTACTTGATGTCTCATTTAAGTCAGATTTAAAAGTTGGAACATCAAAGAAAAATGGAGACATAGGGTCGTAAGAGGAAAAAGTAGACTTTTTATTGAATTCGAATGGGGATATGTCCCAATTTACGTCAAATTAAAAAGTTAGAACCTTATGGTCAGTTACATCATTATCAACAGAAGAAATAGAAGAGATAGACTCAGATTCAAGAGATGAGTCCAGTTCAGACTGAGACCTTGATTCGGATTAGGACTCTGGTATGGATTCTAGTTTAGAAGGATAAAAGGGGCTCTTCTCCTCAATAGTGAGCATGAACACATCATCAAAAAGACTAGCCTCCATGTTCTCTTCCCAATCTTGACTAAGCTTGTAGATTGGTTCACAGTCTTCTAACTTGAGCCTGACATCAGAAAAAATTTCAAACCTGGGGATCAGTTTTCCAGTAATGGGATAGACCCAAGGCTCAGGAAAGTTACAGTAAGGAACTATGTCACCTTCCTTTACAAAATGGTCATTTAGAGTTTTGAAGTAAGGGCACATGGGCCAGTCATAAACCTCACCTCTTTTAAAAGCAGCTATTCTGTCTTTAGCCTGGTTTTCCATTTCTGTAAGATCTTCATCAGTAAGCTCATACCCTAGCCCAAATGGTGGCATTGCAACTAGGTGGTCCAAGAAAGACTTCAAGCCCTGTTGGCTTCTTCCTAAACCTAAACCAGAAAAGTAGTTTATTTTTTAGAGCATGTTAGTAACAATAATATTTCTAAAGGGTCAAAATCAAATGGAATGAATTATTTACCCTCTTTGCCCTCAATGTATTGTATGAAGGATTAGCTAGAGAGTGGATAAGTGGATAGCTCAGGCTGGATCTCAAGAATGGGAACAGAGCTTAGGATGTCTAGTTTTCCATGCATGTCCCTTTTAATAGTCACGACCCCATGAAGGGATAGCCTTTGCTTGGTGGATCCAGGACCTTCGCAGTAATAGGTTGAAACATGAAGGTACATTAATCACTTGAAAAGGTATAGTGAAAGATGTCAGCCCAATGGTCACATCGATGATAGCCACCCCAAGGACTTCTCTTTTGGTATTGTCATACTCCTTTACTATCTAATCTGAAAGGATAAAATCAGCCACTTCCAACCCCAAGTAGCTTGCTACCTTTAGAGGGCATACATTTAAGGCTGAACCATTATTAATCAGAACCATTAGCATAGTCTTTCCCTAAGTTACCACTGTAATGTAAAGGGCATTATTATGGCTAGAGTCTCCTTCTGGAATGTCATTCTCTCCAAAAGTTATGGACACCCCTTTAGCAGCATAGGTAATAAAAGCAACAAGGCTTTCAGGTGTGATATCAATTGGAGCTTGGCACTGATTCAATGCCTTGCATAAGCTTGGCAGTGAGGATATGAGGACTAGATCAAACTCCAAATTGATATGTTGGCTTGTGTTTTCTTGAGTTGTTTGAGAAAGGGATTTTCATCTGGTTCAAGAATCCCTTTCAATTTGTTAGCAAATGTATGAATGGGCTGGATAGGTTAAGTGTTTGGACTTGGTGGGCTTAAGTTTTGGATGATTTTGCCACTTCTGGTGATGGCATCAATTTCCTCGACTATGTTGGTGAGGTCCAGGACACAGCAATAATTGGGATTTGACTCAATCAAGGAGACAAGGTCAACTCCCTCATGATTATTTATGGTATTAACTGTGTGGTTGGGTAAAAGGTTGGTGTTGATATTGGGTTGGGCTTTTGGTGGTTTCAAGTCATTGGAATCAATAAGCTCTTGAATTTTGTGTCTAAGGGCCTTGCACGCATCTGTTTTATGCCCAGGTCCTTGATGATAGTCACACCTCTCATTTGGGTTGTGATTTTTTAGCAATGGATCGGGGAGTGGTTTGGTTCAAGAGGTTTCACCATGTTTTCCTCAAGTAGCTTTTTAAGGATAACACTCATAGGTACACCCCCTAGATCATAAAACTACCTCCTTTCAATCCTAAAAGGCTTCTTGATAGTCAGAGCATTAACTTCCCCCCTTTTCTGATTCATTGAGGAAGTCACGTTACCTTGATGAGTTGGCTTTTTATATCTTGACCCTGATACGGACTCTTCTTTAATCTAACCATTCTAAATCAGGTCTTCAATTTTTGAAGCAATAGCAATAAGGGCCTTAAAGGAAGGCAAGTATTGAGTCTGTAGCCTTTCTTGGTAAACTGGCAAAAGATTCTTGACAATTATGTCAATTTGTTCATTTTCAGGAGGCCGATGCACCATCTGAGAAGCCTTTTTCCTCCATCTCATAAGGAATGAAGAGAAGGATTCCTTTGCATATTGTTTGGTGATCTTGAGGTCTCTTCTTATTACATCAACCTCGATGTTGTAGTGATATTGCTGGACAAAGATATTGTAGATGTCATCCTAGGTCCATTTTTTAGAGACATCTAAGTCTACAAACTACTTCACAACTTTACCCGCCAGTGACTGTTGAAATAATTGGGCTAGGAGTTCATTATCCACCCCCAAAGGATGCATAACCTATACATATACCTTGAGATGAGTCTTGGGGTAAGTAGTCCCATCAAACTTGTTGAACTCAGGCATCCTGAACTTGGGAGGAACTCTTACATTAGGGAACAAGCTTAGGGACCCCGTATTAACTAGATCCTCTTTCTTTTTCATGCCCAACAATATTTTCTTTATGTGCTCCATTTTTTCCATGCAAGCTTTAATTTTAGGATTGACTTCCTTCCCTTGGAAAGGATCTGCGGGTCGAGAAGTGAAAGTAGAGGTGAGATTTGATGGTTGTATAGTCATGGGTTGAAAAGATGAGTTATTTTTTAGGAACTCTAGTGACAGGATAGGTAATGGTGGAATGATGTCAGTGTTTGTAGGTTCTTTATCTCTAGATTCAGCTCTGGAAGTGGATCCATAAACATGATAAAAGGCAGATTTTGGGTCAGTTTTAAATGATTTTGAGTCAGTTGGGTTTTGAGCCAGGGAGGCCAGTTCCAACATGGTACAGACATCCTCCATGATAGCCCTCTTTTAGGCTTTGAGCATGTCTTAGAAAAGGGCTTCTTGCCTCCTCATCATGGTTTCTTGGTGTTCAAAAAGCTTAGCAAGAAGCTCATCAAAGATTTCATCAACTTTGGTTGTAGTGATCTCATCTCTGACAACAGACATCTTGTCAACCTTTAGATAGAGAGATTAAGATGGGTCAGTTTCTAGCTTAGGTATGGAATAAAGACCATAGAATATATCATCTTTTGATTAGGACCATAAGTTGGCATGGGTTTGTGATTGGGATTTGCAGTGTTTGAGTGAGATTAAAGCTCTCCAAATTTGTAAGGTTTATGCATGCATGCATGTATGCATGAAGAAAAAAAGTTTTATGATAATGACAGACTAAGTTCTAGTATTATGGCAGACTAAGTTCTAGTATTATGGCACATACAATCCTGAAGGAAGGTTCTATGAGTCATTACATCAGAGGGTTAAGGTGGTTTTGAAGGAAACCCATCACACTAAAGATGTGATATACCTAACAACATGTGAGACAAGGAGCCTCACATGGGTCAAACAATACGTGCATACTCATTACACCTCTAAAAGGATTAGAGGATACGTCGTCGACTGGATGATTTCACTATCGGCAAGCAGACCTAAGGAAGGTTGCCCACTCGATGTTACTTTCTATCCTTTATTTTCCTAGAAGCTAGGCTTTTATGGACCAGGAGTCTGATGTAGTGATGCATGACAGAGTTATTTTGTGTTTAAAGCCAAACTCGGTATTTTGCCAATATTAATCCACTTTATCTTTTATTTGAAAAAGATTTTAAGTCTCCAGTGGAGTCGCCAACTGTGAGGCCTCGCCCGAGCACCGGTTCGATCTGCCGAGAAATCGAAATGCTCTTCGGAAGAAACTCTATGATTGGAACTCGCTGTGAGTTCAGAAAATTGATTTTTGTGATTTTGAAGTTGTGAAAATGAGTCACCACTTTAATTTACTTGTTTTAATTGAGTAAATTAAAGAAAACCCAACATGATTGACTCCACAAAATATTTGATTTATCCCAATGAAAAATGCACTAATCCATGAGTGACCAAAGAGGGCTCGAGGATCAGGTTTTGGTAATTACACAATTGAGAAAATATGATTTTCTTTAGTTTGGCTAAAAAGTGCAAAATAACTCCTAAAAAAGGAATTTTCGTGTATGTATGAACAGGAATATAATGATGCATGAAACATATATATATGATAAGATGTAATAACAATTATAGATAAATAAGCAAAATAAATTCTACTTAATTATTACAAGATCAAAATGATTGAAATAAAGAGGATCTTTCCTTTAGCCCTTATGGGTACTACAGAAAACACACATTTCCCAACCATACTAAAGAAATGAAAGTACAGATTTGGAAATAAATAACAAATATAAAAGGGAAAATGTTATTAAAAATGATTTTAGAGTTGATGCGTTGTCATAATGGCAGCCTGCGTATCCTATTGAATAAGAATCAAACCCTACGTAATTCTTCCTTTTTGCAAAGGAGGGGTTCTGGAAAAAAGTGTTGGTTTATTTATTAATTTAATTCTGATTCTTAAATTAATAAATTTTAGATCTTTTCTGGTTTAGACCTAAAGAGAATTTTGAGTTTAGAATTTTGAAAATGGACAAAAGGAATTATACCTTTGCTTTTCTTATCTTCGGATGAACAGAACGAGCTTAGTTCCGGATCTCAACTCCACCTTAGATTCAAAACCCTAAATTTGAATCTTAACAGCAAAAGATTAGCGAAATAGAATAATGAATATAAATTGAAATTGAAATTGAAACAACAGCTCTTTTGTATCAAATTTCAAATAGAACTTAAACACAACAAGTATATCAGTATAAGAGAGTTTCTGCCTTGGAATCTCTATCAAATGAGCTTGAAGGAGGCTCTATTTATAGAGCTGCTGAGGAGGGTGCCAGCGGTACAGATGGTGGCACTAGAAGATTATCGGCGACACGGGCGACATGTTGGGCGTGCTGCCCGTACCGCCAGCACGCATTTTGTGCCACCTATGAGGCAGCACGGATAGCGTGCCACCCACATAGGCAACATGCCTGGTGTGCACTAATCGACTAGTTCAACCTGTTTCCTACTTTTTCATCCATTTCTAGTCTGTTTCAGTTTTGATTCGAGCTCGATTTGATTCTGTGGGTTCGTAACTAAAAGACAGTCGAGTGGAGGTGTAATTTTGAGGGTTCACATTAGCTTGCATTAGTACCACATCACGAAGAACTTCATCCTTATATTTGCTAATTGAAAAAGACACCAACACTTGACTAGTTACTTTTATTTCTCCTTGATCATCTAACCATTGCAACTTGTATGGTTAGGAATGCTTCTTTGTGTTCAAGTTCAATTTTTCCACCAATAAAGTACTAGTAACATTAGCACAACTACCACTATCAATTAATATAGTTCATACCTTGTCTTTCACCAAACATCTAGTATGGAAGATTTGATCACGCTACTCCTTTTCACCTTCTTCTTCCTTAGGTTGAATGTTTAATGCTTGCCTTGTAACCAATAAATCTCCTTTCATGGGTGCTAAGACTTCAACATCGGAGTAATCTTCCAATGATGGCATCTCATCTTCACTTGAGCTCGCGCTCTCAACTTCACCATTCTCCATCACTGCCATTACTCTTTTGTTTTGGGCATTGGGAAGCAATGTGCCTGAATCCCTGACACTTGAAACACTTGGTTTTTGAAGAGGACTTAGCTTCAGATTTCCCTTTCTCCTTTTCTTTTGAAATAGGTGTAGCCTTTTCTCCATCCTCCTTTGGAATAGATTGGTGGTCATTCCAATGCTGTTTCCATATAGCTTTAGACCCTTTTGACTTGAATTGCTTCTTTACTTTAATTGCCATATGTAGCAACTCCTCCATTTCCACATAGTGTTGCAAGTCCCCTATGTCAGCTATCTCTTTGTTCAATCCTCTAATGAATCATGCCATGGTTGCTTCACAGTCCTCCTCTACGTTTGCTGTAATCATAGTAACCTCTATCTCTTTGTAGTATTCATCTACACTCTTGGATCCTTGAACTAGACTTTATAGCTTTCTTTGTATATCCCTATAGTAATTACTAGGAACGAACCTTTTTCTCATAATAACTTTCATGTCTTCCTAAGTGTGAACAGCCCTTTCATCACTCCTTTTCCTCTTTAGCTGGAGATCATTCCACTAAATGCTTGCATAGTTGGTGAACTCCACGACTGCTAACCTCATCTTCTTCTCTTCAAAGTAATTATGGCAATCATACATGTGTTTGACCTTCCTTTCCTATTCCAAATACAACTTAGGATCATTTTTACCTTGAAATTCAAGAATCCTCATTTTAATGCTTTGTAAGTTATTATCTCTTTTATCAACAACACTCTTTCTTTTCCTAAAACGAGACTCTCCTTTATCTGATTCAACCTCATCATCTTCCTCATACTCCCGACTTCTCAAAGGCTTTAATTTTCTTGGAGTTTGCAAATCATCTATCCTTAAACTGAGCATCTTCATTTGATCCATCATAGCGCTCATCCATAACTTCATCTCAGGATCTTGATGTTCACTACCACTATTACTCATTATGAGTTTACCTGCAAAGAAAAGAGTTAGCATAAAAATAGATTGGTTCCTCACCAACTCAACTCATGTGTTTCACTCACGAAACGTTCGCTCCACTCATGTTTCTCTCTTCTTTTACAGCTTTTCTCTCAATTAAGCTCACCACTCAAGCCTTTTACTGCTCTTTTAGATTCTTGCACTAGCTCTTATAAAGAACTCTATCAATGCCCTTACCAAGATAACAAGTAACAAAAAAGAAATTTAGATCGAAAATTTTAATGAAAGAACAAAGGTGTGACGAAAGAATTAAAAGTGTAGGTTTTGAATTTTTTTTTAAATATATTCGGATCAATAAGGGCACAAGAACAAGAAGAATTTAGATTCAACTTCTTTTTTTTTTGACAATTTTAGGAACAAGAAAATAAGGGATACATATTCTTGATTTAAAGAGCCAAAGCTCTAATACCAAATGATGTGGCCCACTAGCTATAGAGAGTGAGGAATCGATTATATTGAATCAAAAACCTAAGGATCAATCAAACAAGAACAAAAGAAAAACTTGACCCAACTCACACCTATTGAAGAGAACCAAAGCTATAAAAGGTTGAGCGCCATAAGTTACCTTGATAAGCTCAGATTTAAGTTCTAAATAAGAACTTAGAAGAATCTCTCACTTGAAGAAAATTCAAAGAAGATTATTATTCATCAAAAACTTGTCTCTTTACAATGGAGGTCTTTAATTTATATGAAAGCTAACCTCCTAACCCTAGAATCAGATAAGAGCTAAGAAATCTGATTCTTTATGGAAACAAGATTCCCTATTGAAATAGAATCCTAATTAAGAAATCCTTAGTGAAAATAGATTTCTAATTAAGAAATTAACTCCTAAAATCTAACCAAATAAAATAAATATGATGTGGACATACTAATATATCAAGTTCATGGCCCACAATTACAAAAGTACATTTAAAACATAAAAACTCGAACATAGCAGCTGGAAGCCCCATTGCACCTGTGACAGTTGTTGGGCCCGTGACGTAAGCAAAAGCTTGCCCACTATTGCGCTCGTACCTATGGTGCGCTCGCATGATGGTTTGCTATCTAGATCTGTCGCGACCACAACAACTCAATCTTCAACATATTCTTCTAATTCCAAGCCCTTCCAACATCTTGCATCCTTAGGTAAATTTTGATTCTTGGTATAGCTTTAGAAACCTCCTGGATAGCTTGGAACCCTTCTAGAACATATTGTTTTTCTATGGAAATGCCTTGCAAAGCTTCCTTAAAGTTTTTTGCATCCATAATTTTGTGATTTGATTGGAAACTCCTTTGTAGGCTAGGTAGGATCATATCACTTGTTAAGGATAAGTTGTGGATAATGAAGACAAAATAGATCAAAATGTGTAATGACTAGCTGAATGCCATTGATGAAAAGAGAATTGATCCAAAAGGAGACTAGCTGAATACTTCAACTAGAAGGGGAGAGACAAGGATTCGCAAGAAGGAAATCTAGTTCTAGGAAAAATCCAAGCCCTTATTCATGATCCAAGAGGAAGTTCAAACTAAACTAAGCTGGATAGTATATGCTCAAGAAGATCCTATCCGACAGAGGCACCATCTTCATGGATGTGGATGAAAGTGAATCCTCCCATCCTGGAGACCTGGATCAGCTGAAATGATGCATCATCTGAAGATGACATCTACATTTCATCTATGTTTTTCATATGTAATCAGAACTATGTGGACCTAATTCTTCCTAAAAGAAATGACTAACAAAAAATGATTGAAAGGGATATGTAGGCAGCCCATCTCAGGTGCAGTCCAAATCATAATACAAAATATTTTATTTACCTCACATTCTCATTTTCTCTATACCTAATACATCATTCACTTAATTTGTTTGCCAAAAAAAAATGGAGGGAATGCTCGCTAAGCTCAAAATAGGAAAAGGTAATTTAGGCAGAAATTAGAGCAAAAATAAAAAATGTCTCATTTAATAATGATCAAGTTTCACAAAATGTAAACCCATCATTTTGAAAAAAAGGATACCCCTTTCAGTATCCTCTATAGCTTATCCTATATCGTGTAGTCCTATCAACTTGCAAGTATTTTGAACAAAAAAACAAAAAAGGTCATGTCTGAAGTGATGGTCTAGCCAGTCCTTCTTTACCTCTCGAGGTGCACATCTCTCGTATCCTCATCAGAATCAGAGTCTGTCGTAATCTCCTCAAATGGGCACACCCCTCCTCTAAATCTCTGTAGCTCCCTTTACTGCAGTAATAGAAGTACCGATAGAATCAGAACTACTCACCATAGTAGTATTAGAAACCCTCTCTAGAGTACTAATAGTTTTGAAACTGCTTCTAAAAATCCTTCTTTGCAATTCAAAAGATGCAATCCTCCTCTAAAGTAGTCCTTCTCTAAACCTCTAATGTAGTGTCATCCTATCTTTACTATAGTCACAGTCTCCTTTGTCACTACCACTGTAGTTTGAGTCACTACTGCAATTTGTGGTGTTGCACTTCTAGTAGATCCTTGAGTCTCCTTCAAAGATTGCGTCATCCATTTGTCTATGTTACAGTCCTCACTCCACTAATGGCTTCTCTTGTAGCCCATCCTTCCTCAGCTATGTCACCCTCTATTCCCCTCAGTAGAGTAGCCTGGTACTCTCTCTCAACTAGCCAAACCACCTATCATACCTCTTTGTGGTCCCAAGTGAAATCTCTAAATAAATAGTATGATAACTCCTCAGCCAGCCATCATCTGATAGCTCTAGCAATGGGAGATATGATTTGCACAAACTCCAAGAAAGAAAAATTAGGGGTACATCTTGAGTCTACCTCATCTGCCTTAAGACCCTCATCCCCTAGTGGAAAGTCATTTAAACTAAGCCCAATAGGCAAACCACTCGACACCCATGGCCCTTAGTCATGAGAGATCTAATCCTTTACCATTGACAGTGCTAAAAATGTGTCCTTTGGGGGTAAGCTACAAGCAACCATTCTATTTGATCTCTATTTGAGTCTTAATAAGGCATGTGAGGACTAAAAAGTAGGGGCCACCACCAGAAAATTATCCATTAGCCACATCTGCAAAATAGCCCAAAACCAGACACCCACAAAACACTCCTAACAAAAAAGGGTAAGAGTAGACAAACTTTTCACACTTGGTGAATAACTGGCAAGACAGTTCATATCTTTAAGTCTCGAATAAAGCAATCGAAAATCATCAGTGTCTCCACCAGCATGGCTTTAACCACAAAATACCTCTATTCCATCTGCTACATTGGCATCACCCCAATCAACAGACTTGTATCTGACACTCAAACAAAAATTCAAGGCCCTCATCTTAAGTCTCTGCCCCTTCATATCTCCCTAGTCACTAGGATCATAGAACTTCTCAAACACAACCGTCAAATTCACTTGACCATCACCAATCATCATTTGGCTTGTGATATCCTGAGATAAGCCCAAAAAACTCTTGAAAAGTCTAGGAGATGCCAAACTCTAAGTTTTAGCACCACTATCTAGCTTATGACCTCTAGATTGCAGCTAAATCATAGTACCAAACTCCTCTGGAATAAGCACAGCTCCTCCTCAGCAGTGCCAAAATAGAAACCATAGGCCACTGAATCCCAAAACTTGAAGCAAGCCCTAAAAAAATCTCAATCCACTCGAATTCCTTGTAATACCAGCATGACAACTATTCCATACCAACCTAAGTTGAATTCCTCAACTTTGTCAAGTTTCCCAATCCATAAATGCATGTCTCTATGGACATAAAAGTCACATGAAAAAAATTGCATTCACAAAGAAAATACATGAATCCACCTTTATACATCCATGCAATCATCCATTATAGACATCATCACAACCTAAAGCTAACCAGTACTTCCTCAAAGCTGACCGATACCTTTTAAAGCTGACCAATGTCTCTTGGAAGCTAAATGATACCTTTCCAAATCTAATTAATGAAGCATGACTTCTAGAGTCCTTTTACTCCAAAAAAGTTCCTTTGAGCTTCCTGAAAAGCTTAACCCCTCACATTCAAAAACCTAAGTTTCTTTGGCACAACCAAAATCTTATTAGAATCTCTTGAGCCAACTTGCCATAAGCTGAGGCTCTCTCTTTACTAATATATTGTCAAAATCTCTTAAGCTGACTCGCCATAAGCCGAGGCTATCCCATTATCAAAATCTTATCAGAATCTCTTAAGCCAACTCACCATAAGCCAAGGCTATCCCATTATCAAAATCTTGTCAGAATCTCTGGAGACAACTTACTATAGGTCGAGGCTCTCCTTTCACTAAAACACCTTGTCCAAAATTTTCTTCCACCCATAAATGTTTAGAAATGATCACTTAGACATCCATGTGGTTCATTTTTCCATCTCTTTTATCCAAATCTATCAATTTCACCCATAAAATGTCTAGAAATGATCACCTAGACATCTATATGGTTCCACTGTCCATTTTTTTTTTACAAATCTTCTTTACCTCCCATATTAAAGCCAAATAGATAGCCTTGATTGAGATTTACCCCAAATCTTCTTTACCTCTAGTATTAAGGCCAAACAAATAGCCTTGATTAAGATTTATCCAAATCTTCTTTACCTCTAACATTAAGGCCAAACAGATAGCCTTAATTGAGATTTACCCCCAAATCATATTTACCTCCAACATTAAGGCCAGACAAATAGTCTTGATTGACATTTACCCTAGATCATTTTTATCTCCAATATTAAGGCCGAATAGATACCTTGATTGAAATTCACCAAATCTTCTTTACCTCCAAAATTAAGGTTGGGCAGATAGCCTTGATTGAGATTTACCCCAGGTCATTTTTATCTCTAACATTAAGGTCGAATGTTAGCCTTGATCAAAATTTATCAAACCTTTTTTACCTTCAACATTAAGGTCGGATAGATAACCTTGATTAGGATTTACCCTGTATCACCTTTACCTTTATCATTAAGGCTAAACAGATAGCCTTAATTGAAATTTAGCAAGATCATTCTCACATCCAATGTCAAGACCTGACTGATAGCAATTGATAAAACCTTATTTATCCTAGAAGGCCTCCTCCCAAAGGACCTAACAAAGACACATAAGCCTAGAATTTGACATAGCATCTCTTCCCAATGTTCACTATCATCAGAACCACCTTTCATTCAAAGCCTTATTCTAATGAGGGGGCTGCTGTGAACTCTTAATTTTACACCTCATCATTCAGCCGTAGCTTGACACCTGCTAAGATTAGTGCACTACATAGAGCCAGCACAGCAATCCCATTAGCCGGTTAGCAGGCAGGGATCAAGGGGGTAGCGCCCCTTATGGGGGAGAAGGAAGCAGTGCCCTTGAGCTAAAAATGGACTCTCAGTCACATTAGTAGGAGGATGCTTAATTTTCAAACACTGGCACTTTTTCTACTCTGACCAGACCTTCTATATCAGACACATTTTTTCAAAACCAATCATAATCTCTCTCAAACTAATTGCTAAAATGTTCTAAAACTAATTTCAAACATATTGAAACTGACTGATTAATTTTCTAAGCTCTGTAGCTCCCAAAAACTTATCCAAAAGTCCTAAAACCTGGCTGAATAGAAAAGTGCATTTGAACCGACACGTCCATCAAGGCTTTAGGAGGCGCTACCCTCCAGGCACAGCAGATAACTCCGGCAATGCGGGCCCCACTGCCTCGCCTACAAACCCTAAAATACCTCTTAACCTGATTTTCTAGACATTTCTAGCACTACCCCTCATGGTCTTTTCACATTTTCACTACCTAAACTACCTTCATCCACTTTTCCTATAAATACCCCCTCTATCCTTCATTCCAACACACCTTTTGAATTAGTATTAATGGTTATCTACTAATTCCTCTCTTCTTCTCCCTCCAACCACTCTCTAATTAATTAATTAATCTTTTTAATTAATTAATTATCTTACCCTAACCAAGTTAACTAATCATTTTAATTAACTAAAATCTTTTTTAAATTAAAATCAGTCACTCAATTAATTAATTAATTAATCACTTTTTCAAAATCAAATTAATTCTTTTTCTTAATCCACCCTTCCTCCAAATTAATTAATTAATCTTTTTAATTAATTAATCCATCCATCATTTTCATCATTTTAATTAGTTAATTAATTATTTTAATTAATTAATTAATCTTCCAATCCATTCAATCATCCGGTCCCGATAAAATAGAACTGTGGTCCAGTAAAACCCTCCACTCACCACAAGTCAAGGTATCATCATTTTTTTCTCAAACCCAATTCAAATCAATTAATCCAATCAACCCCTAAACCCCTCCACTTAATCATAGAACGAACTACATAGGTTTTGATCCCCATTCAATGAGATACGTAGGCACATTTAGAATCTAAATCCAAATCTCAAATCTAAATCTTAATTAATCTCTTTCTCTCCTTTTAATTTGTGGATATTTTATTTTAATTTTCTGCTTGCACTTATATCATATTCATGCATCTTATTTGCAATTATCATCTTACAATATTTGTCACTTATGAAATTAATTTTTAAGTTAAATTAAACTTAAGAGCCAATTTTAGATTATTTAAAACCAAAAACCGAGTCCCCAAATGCAACTTGGTTTGAGGCTAGTGATTTTATCCTTGGGTGAATTAATTAAAAATTAATGAATTGGAGTCAATTGAGTTTTTTCTTAATTTTCCCATTTAAAAATAAATTAGGGTGGTGACTCCCAAAATCATTTTCAAAATCAACCAATCCAAACCTGAGGGTTCTATCATGAGTCTAAATCCAAATAAGCATCCTGATTCCCTTTAGCGAATCAGACCAGTGCTCGAGCAAGGCCTCACGTGGAGTTTCTCATGTCATGCATGCTTGGCAATGTCATGATGCGTGCCAAAAAAGGTTTCATGGGTATATTCACAAATGTCTCCACTATTATGGTACATGAAACCTAGGATCAACGCTAGGGCAACTATATGCAAAAGAGTGAAGGGTGGTTTGATTAAGGGTCCCTGTCCCACTAGAGCATTGATATACCTAACCACATGTGAGGCAAGGAGCCATATATGGGTCCAACAGTACTAATTGCTCGTTACACCATGGAAATAATCGAGGATTCGTCGCGAGGTGAAATGCTTTCGCTATCTCCCAACATACTCAAAGAGAGTTGTTGAGCCAATGCTACTCACCATCCAAAAGTTTTCCTAAAGCTAAGGTTAGACAAAGAATCTTTATTATGCAAAGTGATGCATGAAAGTCAAATTATACTTAATGAGCTAAATAGAGATTATTTTGAAAAAATTTATCTTTAACCAAATAGTAATCCTTTTATTTTCTTTTTTATTTAAACAAAAAAAAAAAGCAACCAATCGCTAGTTGTGAGCCTTGCCCTAGAATCAGCCCAGTCTGCTAGAGGGAACTGAGATGCTCATTCAGGTTTAGATTTACGATGGAACCCTAGGGTTCGAATTTGGTTGATTTTGAAAATGATTTTTGGGAGTCACCACCCTAATTTATTTTTAAGTGGGAAAATTAAGGAAAAACCCAATTGACTTCAATTTATTAATTTTCAATAAATTTACCCAAGGATAAAATCACTAGCCTTGAACCATGTTGAGTTTGGAGACTAGTTTTTTGGTTTTAAATAATCTAAATTTGGCTCTTACGTTTATTTGACTTAAAAATTAATTTCATGAATGACAAATGTTATATGACAATTAATGCATGAGTATGGTATGAGTGCGATGAGAAAATAAAACATCCATAAATTAATTGAAAACGAGAAAGGAGAATGATTGGGATTTGGATTTGAGATTTGGATTTAGATTACAAATATGCCTACGTACCCTATTGAATGAGAATCAAAACCTACATAGTTTGTTCTACGATTAAGTGGAGGGGTTTAGGAGTTGTTCAGATTGATTGATTTGATTTGGGTTTGAGAGGAAAAGGCTGATACCTTTGCTTTTGGTGGGCAGAGAGTTTTACTGGACCGAAATTATGTTTTATCGGGACTAGGTGATTGGATTGATTAGGAGATTAATTAGTTAATTAAAATGATTAATTAACCAATTAATATGATGAAAATGATGGATAGATTAATTAATTAAAAAGATTAATTAATTAATTTGGATAAGGGTGGATTAAAAGAAGGATTAATTTGATTTCGGAAAAAAGTGATTAATTAATTAATTAAAATGATTCATTAATTAATTAATTAATTGAGTGATTAAAAAAAGAGAATTTTAGTTAATTAAGAAGATTAATTAACTTAGTTAGGGTGAGGTAATTAATTAATTAAAAAGATTATCTAATTAATTAGAGAGTGGTTGGAGAGAGAAAAAGAGAGGAATTAGAGGATAGTTATCAACTCTAACTCAAGGTGTCTTTGAGATGAGAAAATGGAAGGGCTATTCATAGGAAAATGAGGTGAGGGTGATTTGGAAAGTAAAAATGTGAAAAGATGAAAATGATGCAGCTAAAAAATACTAAAAAAATTATTAAAAAGGGCATTTTGGGCATTTCAACCTACCCATGGCTCAGATCCGCTCCACCTCTACACGGCAACCGCCTCAGAGAGACGCAGCCGCAGCACATCGTGCCTCTCCTAACGTGAAGACGTGCCAAGTCTAACACTGTTGGCTTTTTTTTTTTTTTTTAGTATTGGTTAGTTTTAGAAAATTTGGATGTTCGGATAGCAATATAACTGAAGGCTAAAAAAAATTTTCTAGTGCCCCCGAACCCCCGCCCGCTAATTGGCTAGCAGGATTGCCATAACAGTTCTACGTAGCACTTTAAACTTAGCAGGTGCTAAGGTACAGCTAGATGATGAGATTACAAAATTAAGGGTTCACATTATCAAGATCACAATTTGCATGGTCTTAACATCTTCTCACTTCATGAAAGTTCACACCTTTTACACTCTAATTACACCCTACGCATTTAGAAGAATCTTCATCACCGAAGAATTTCCACTTGCATCACATACCCTTTTATTGTAAACCAAGAGTCTAATAATAGTATCCAAGCTCATCATGCCATACAAAGCATACAACACATCACACAACATAAATAACAGTAATAACTAATCATAACATAAGGGTAATGTTGAACTAGAGGGAAGAGAAACTCAAAAAGACCAATAGGTATCCAATATTCTGCATGATACAAGAACTTAGAACATATATGACTTCCTTAACTCTAAACATACTAGAGGTCACAAGAACTTTACTCTGATACCAACTTTGTCATGACCCAAACCCGAAAGCACGTGATTGGCACTAAGACATAGATGATGCATGTGGCTACCAGTGCTTGTAGTAAGCTTGACTAAAAACTAAACCTTAAACTTCTATACAATAACTGAAACTATCATAATTAACGGGCTAGAAAATTTTTAGTAATTCCTTTGTCTTTAATTTATCGCTTATTTGACATTTATTACTAATACTTAATATTGACAATATCAATTCCTAACTTACCAATATTTCATCCCAACTTGAATGCATAACTTAACATACATAATCATATCAAATGTTGTAACAATGTGGAGAGCTAAAATTTTATTAATGCAAAATAACGTAATTTTTTTTTTCATAATTGAAAATACATTGCAATTCACTACCGAAGGATAGATGGCATAAATAACTCATTCAAAATTTCTTCTCAAGCTCAACATGAAAAATGGGAAAAATAAGGAGATAGGGATGAGCGTCTCAACTCAATAAATGATACTAACTAACATGCAACATGGTATTCTACAATCCTTTTATTTAATATAAGACTCATGCATTGTGTCATAAAGACAACCATATCATATAATCATACAAGGATGGGAATTAGTCAATAGAAACCACTCTAAATCTCAATATAGGGAGTGACTCCCTCCTTTGGCTCTCTTAATTTCCAACATTTGACCATAGTGAGATAAGCTCTTAATATCTTAAATTTTTAATTATTTTGAAAACTCATCTTTAAGAAATAAATATTTGAATTATATTCATTATATTTGTATTTAAATTATTTAAAGTTTTATATTTATTAAGATAACCAAAATTTTATTTGATTATGTTTATTACTATGATTATTATTAATGTAAAAGATAATATTAGAAAAGATAATATTAAAAAGGAAATGATTGTTTCATTAAATAGATGAACTTAAAAAAATCAAATTATATAAAATCTACTATAATATGAAATTTCAGATATTATTATTATTATACAAAAGAAAAAAAAAAGAAGAAAAAAGAAGAAGGTTTGCTGACTGGTCAAGAAAGACCAATCAGCAAAGAGGGAGGAAAGGCAGAACATGAGAGAGAAAGAGAGAGAGAGATGGATTTGCCAGTCGATCCAACTCGACCGGTGACCTATGGAGGACATGCGTACCGCTAGTAGCAAGAAGAGGCACCGGTGAGTTAGTGAGCAGGAGTGACGAGGTGAACGACCACCGGAGCTCCTCCATGCGCCTCCAAAGTCATTGGCAACGAAGCTTTAAATTATATTTTTAGCCATTCTCGGCATCCTTTTTCAATGAATCAAGTATCATTGAGCTCCTCTCATTCCCATCTTTCCAATGATACCCATTTAACCCCTAAGGTCCATTATTTTTGCAAATCCAAAAATGTGATCTCCTGCCTTCCCAAGCATTTTCCAGTGAATTGATGGTAAATGAGGGTAAGAGAATATGATATTTGAATAACACATTTTGAGATGAAGTCTTTGGTGTAATCCACCGGCAACTGCGATTCGATGACCATCTGATGAATAGAAAAAATTCAATAGATTTAGAATTCAATTTTAATGCCCATTGTGAAATTGAAATTTTTGAATTATGAATTTTAAAATTAGAGGATTGTTTATGGGGAAATTCTTAGTAATTAATGAGAATTAAGAGGTTTATTAATTAATTGATTAATTATGTAAGTGTTGGGAAATTTATATATTGAATGATTATTATATCTATGTATATGTTATTAAATTTATCTTAATTAGCTAGTTAGCCCATTCTTAATAATAAAAGTTGAAAAACCATAATTGAAATGAAATTCTATGAATTTAATTTATACTTTAATTAAAGAATTATTAATTGAAATTATTTGATAATTCTATTATAATTAATTTAATTTCATGAAATTATTTTATAAATTATATTACAAATCTATTTTATAGAATTATCTTAATTTTAATAATTGATTATGAATTTAGCTGCGAATACAAATAGTGTGTGCGTGTGCGTATATATATATATATATATATATATATATATATATCAAAGAAAGATTTTATATATGAAGTTTATGAATATTAACATTATTAATATTTTCATAATAGTTACCATATGATATATAGTATATTAAATTTCAAGTCAAAAGAAATATAAAATAATTATATAATTATCTAAATCAATAATCCTTAGCATTATGATGACATGGCTTCATTGAGGAGGAAGGGACAATTATGATTGTAGGTCGGATGGGCAATTGAGTGGAATTATTATTGTTTGTGATGCTATTTTCTTTCAAGGGGGAATGTTTTGGATATAGGGGAGGTTCTATCGAAATTTTGACAAAATCTTTAGGAGTTTAGGAAGTCAATGTTGGTTTATTCATATTCCAATGTGCATTCTATATTATTCAGTGTTGTTATTTCAATTGTCTCATAGCTGTCAGATGTCATGTTTTGAGGAAAGCCTGATGGTTCCATCAAATCAGTGAGTTGATATATTTTAATTTAGTTTGCATTTATGCACATTCATTCATGCATAACAAATATATGTATATATATATAATACTAATTATCATTATATGCATTAGATATAGGTGCACAATGTACGTCTATGCTAAATGAAATGCTTGATGATATGGATGATATGTGTTATGTGTTTATGATGGAATTGGAGTGAAGTGGATCCGATTCAACTAACTAAGGAATATGATCATGACATGATGATATGAGATATTGAATTATGATAATGATACGATATGATTATGATAATGCTTATGAAGTCGGCCTAGTTGAGCTGGTCATACATATTATGTATAAGAGAAAAAGTGGTTTGGTTTAAGCTGGTCTCACTATGGTCATATACTTGGAATTTAAGAGAGCCAAAGGAGGGGGTCAGTTCCCCATTTATGATGGTTTAGATGAGGATCAAATTCACTAACTATTTTCATCTTGTATGATTTTATGTATGATATGTTATATGATGTGATATGACATATAGACTATCAGACTCATGGCATGCTAAATTAATTCATGTCATCTCATTTAGTAGAACGCTTACTCCTATTCAAAAATTTTTCCTAGGCTTAGTTAATAGTTGAGTTAAATGAAGATAAGCTCATTATTAAAGATTAGCACTATATTTCCTCCTTCGTTGTTGCTCCGTGTTATTATGTGTTGTGAATTTAAGTTTCTACTTTAGAACTGTAGATTGTCATTTAGTTAATGAAACTTTCTATAAATATGATCAATGGAAAGATAGTCAAGTCTCCGAATTGTAATTGATATTGTTAACTTATGTTAAACATCTAATCAGGCCTTCTACGGGGTTCTAGATGCTTTATACTTTCTTGTTCCTTAGTGCCGGTTATGTGCCCCTACATTTGGATCATGACAAAGTTGGTATTAAAGCAAAAGTCCTACGACCTTAAGTAAAGTAGGGTCTTCAGAGTCTTAGATGGTTTAGGTTCTTGACATGCAGAGTATAGGACTCCTTCTCGTTCTTTGAGTTTTGCTTGCTTATGACTCACCAATAGCCAAAGTCAGTGTTTATTTGTGATTGTGTATGCTCATGTAATCAATTATGAAGGTTGATGAATTTTCTTAAATTAGATTGAGCTAGAATGGCCATAATGATGATTATGAAACTCCCTGTATAGTAGTGCAATTATTAATTATTTATTAAGTTAAATTAGTGTCACTGTTATTTGATTTGCATTAATAGTGAATCATATGTTGTATTGTGCTCTATATCAGAAGTCATATATAGCTAGATAAAAGTACCTTATTGGGAAATTTAGTATGCGTGAAATGTCAATGGTATCCTTATCTTTCTCGAATTATTGAAGTCCTCGCTTGGAATTTTGTTTTCTCTAGAGTCAATCCATCCATTATGAGATATACCATTAGCACCTGATGATAAAAGTAGTCATTATTTGTTTTCTTTTAGTTTTATTGCCAAATTCACCTTTTTCAGACACATACAATGAAATAATTTAGAATAGGGAAGCAGAATGAACTGTAGTAGTATGACAGATCTCATTTGGATATGTTTATGGCACTATCAGAATAAGCCGATATCCCTAAAGTATCGAGCTATCAATGAAAAGTTTTGTCACATTTTAATTATTGTTATATGAAGGGAGAGCATGAGAAAGTATAAATAGGTGGGATATACAACCTTTAAGATCATAAGATAGTTTCCAACTCCTTCTAGAAATTTGAAGACTTCTTTCGAGTTAGTGTATGCCCTTTCTAGTTATTTCCTTGAAACCATGGCATCCTCTTCATCATCCTTTTCTAGACTTCATCCTTTTTTTAACCAAGGTCTTTCCCTAGAGGTTCGAACCAATATCTCTCAAAGAGTCCAAAACCTAGCCTCTGAGAAAATTTTAAAATATAAAAAATGCCTCGTTTGAAAATATGATCCCTAATTCATTAGGGAATTAGTCATACACCCCGAGAATCCTTTCCTTAGACCTTATGCCTTTATGAATATGATGCTAGATGCCTTTTGGATATGGCCCAAGGAGTTTCTCTATTTTCTGTGGTATTTCCTCCATCTCTACCATATTATTATAGGGATCTAGCCCTTCCATTTTCTTTGATATATTTGTCATTTGCAAGGCAATAATGCAGCTACATATTTAGTGACCTTCTTACAATGGTTTAATTCTGTCGATCAGTGGGTTGATTTCCTTATTACAATATTAGGTAAATCATTTTGGACGGCTGGCCTTGCAATCTGAATTATGCTTATTCTTTATCATCCTTATATAACTGTGGATGACCACCTTTTAGGCACCCATCTAACCATGAACTCTCAAGTCCTTGTCTATAAATCCAACTACTTTTCACTCTACAGAGACGTGATTAATTTTTCAAATGAGTTTATTGCCTTTCAACATTATATGTGTGAAGAGGATAATGTTACTCTATGTGAACTATGGCCTCCTATAGAACCTGATGCCCCATGGTGGGAATTTCCTCCCTAGTATTGCCATAACATTTGTGCAGCTAAAGAAGATTGGGACAAATATTGTCTTAGGGAATTGTATCAGAGTGATAGCCCTCAGCTCATAATGTCAAATGATAATTAATTTGACCACACGAACCACATATAGACTTACCTTATGGAGCCTTCAACAGACTCCTCAAAATTTGATGAGATAGCCATTTATAGTCAGTATGATGATAATGATGATATCATGAATAAGTCTTCTTCCCATGACCAAGAAATGATAGGCTAGGATGTTTACTATTATTATGGTTGAGTGGTATGTAATTAGATTTCTTCTCTATTAGGGAGGGGTCATATGAATGAATGTCTTGGAATCAATGCATGCTTTTTCTTTCTTATATTATGATTATGTTATGTATGGGTGTTGTTGTGAGGAAGAAAATAGGATTAGAGACACTACCTCTATCTAGTGAACTAAAATGTTGTGTGTGCCAAATTTGACTAAAATGGATATTAATGTTATAGTTGCTATAAACATAGTATGAGAGATATTCTTAGTAAATAAATTATAAAAGTTTCATACTCAGCTTATTAATAGATGTACTTTTAGTGGGTGAAAGGTAAATAATTAGTATTAGCTCTATTGATTTAAGACTTTATAGGTAATATTAAGTGTGAGTGCCTTGTAAATAACTTGGTACTACTAGCTTGACTTCATAATAGTTATGGATTGCACTATTCCAAATGTAACCCCATTGGTTTGTAGGGTAGTAATCTAGCCAATTAGTAAACCTCATCCAAGTAGATGTTAAGTTTGGAATGGTCATTAGAAAGTGAGATGTGCTTATAAGAAATGACTAGAACCTTTTGAAAATCTTATTAGTGAGAGAGTTGGTATGAACCGTAGGATTTAGAAGCTAACAAATTAATTATTTCATAAGTATAAGTTATGGTTTTAAAGTAATGAGTAAGAGAAATTAAGATAATGATAATTATGAGAAATTTCATGATGGTGTCTAGTGGTTTGAGGATTATTAGAATTGCCTTGCGATTAGAAGTTGTTGATATATATTATTTTCATAGTTTACTAAAGTAAGCTATCTTAGGAAGGAAATAATGAATTGTATTAATGGGTATCTATGTTTTCATATCTAGAGTAATATTATGATGTTATATTAATCATGAGTATCAAATCAAAATCCAATAAAGGTGTCAAGAACTAAATTAAAATCATGAATTAATGTCATCCATAGTCACATGGTGAATTGATATGTGAATATATATGCTTATAAGAATTAAGATAAGTTTAAGCCTACTCTAAATGGATAAATGAATAGGATGTGAATTGATATGTGCCAGTGGGATTGAGAATATGATAATATCTAATTGAGGTTACTAAATATTAAGTAATGATTTTGATATGGAAAGAAAGTCTTAGATGAGAACTAATATGGAATTACTTTGTAGCCATACGCAAGAAATATATGTTAAATGTTAAAATGAATTAAGGATAATATTGAGGTTAAAAGACATAAGAATTATATAGATGTTCTTATTAAGCAGTAGCTAGATTAGTAAATTCCTTATTTTATTTGGATAAATTTGGTTAGATAGGTGATTGACATAAGATTATAAATTAATAATATGAGCATGATTAAACTAATAATATGATATATAAGAAGATATGTCAGTGAAAGGTTTAAGCGAGCTAAATAAGATTAATGCATGTAGATGAGTAAGTGCTTGTCATGTGGAGAAGGTATGTAATTATGAGATATTAAGAATGGAAATTGTTAAATGACATTTAAGAATAGTAGAAGACACAAGTATACATATAGAGGTTTTAATTATGGAATTATCTATTTGAAGTTATTAAGAATTAAGAATCAAATTATTTAGGTAATAAATGTGATAATTGACAAATGAGACTGATGCTTAAATAGTTAATATTGATGATAATGTTGATAATAATATAAGGAAAAAATAATCAAAATTATGATTGCATTAATGCGGAAATTAAAAGTTGTAGTAAATGTACTTAGGGTTTATATTCATAAAGAATTACTGGATGTATTTTCTTATTGAGAGTTAATGGTTACGTAAGTGTATGAAGAATAATGATTTGGAGTTAAAGTGAAAATAGTAAATCTAAGTCTCAAGGTATAATTCCAATTGTGGGTGAATGATAGAATAAGATATGAAATGATTAAGATAGATAATGATATTAACAATTGTTAAGGTATGAGGGTAGCTTTAAAATTCGAGGATGAATTTTCTTAAGGGGGTGAAGAATGCAATATCTTGAATTTTTAATTATTTTAGAAATCTCATCTTTAAGAAATAAATATCCAAATTATATTCAATATATTTGTATTTAAATTATTTAAAGTATTATATTTATTAAAATACCTAAAATTTTATTTAATTAGATTTATTACTATGATTTTTATTAATGTAAAAAATAATATTAAAAAGGAAATGATTGTTTCATCAAATTGATAGACTTAAAAAATAAATTATTTCAGATATTATTATTATTATTATTATTATTATTATTATACAAAGAAAAAAAGAAGAAGGTTTGTTGATTGGTCAAGAAAGACTAATCAGTAGAGGGGGGAAGGGCATAATGAGAGAGAGAGAGAGAGAGAGAGAGAGATGGGTCTACCAATTGATCCACAACCGACCGTTAACCTATGGAGGATACACGCACTACTGATAGGAAGAAGAGGCATCAATGAGTCTGTGGACAAGAACAACAAGGTGAACGACCACCAAAGCTCCTCCACATACCTTCCAAAGTCACTGCCGATGAAGGAGCTTCAAGTGCTATTTTTGGCCATTCCTAGCATCTTTTTCTAACTAGTCACATACCATTGAGATCCTCTCGTTCAAACTCCATTGAGCTCCTCTCATTTCTATCATTCCAATGATACCCATTTAACCCCCTAAGGTCTACCATTTTTATAGATCGAAAAATGTGATCTCTGACCTTCCTAAGCTTTTTCTAGCGAATCAGTGGTGAATGAGGGTAAGAGAATATGATTTTTGAGTTCTACATTTCGAGGTGAAACTTCTGGTGTAATTTTTGATACTAAACTCCACTGGCAATCGTTGGTCAAGCGACCATCCGGTGACTGGGAAAAAAATTCAGTAGATTTAGAATTTAATTTTAATATCCATTGTGAAATTGAAATTTTTAAATTGTGAATTTTAAAACTAGAGGTTTGTTTATGGGGAAATTGTTATTAATTAATGAGACCTAAATTTATCTTAATTAGCTAGTTAGCTTATTCTTAATGATAAAAATTGACAAAATATAATTGAAATAAAATTCTATGAATTTAATTTATAATTTAGTTAAAGAATTATTAATTGAAATTATTTGATAATTCTATTACAATGAATTTAATTTCATGAAATTATTTTATAAATTATATTTCAAATCTATTTTATGGAATTATCTTAATTTTAATAATTGATTATGAATTTAGATGCAAATCCAAATAATATAATAATGATGGTGTATGTATATATATATATATATATATATATATATATATATATATATATATATATATATATATATATATATATATATATGTAATACTAATTATCATTATATGCATTAGATATAATAGCATGATGTATGTCTATGCTAAACCAAATGCTTGATGATATGTGTTATGTGTTTGTGATAGGATTGGAGTGAAGTGGATTTAATTCATACCAACCTAGGAATATGATCATGACATGATAATATGATATGATATTGAATTATCATAATGATATGATATGATTATGATAATGCTTATGAAGTCGGCCTGGTTGAGATGGTCTCATTATGGTCACATATGTTATGGATAAGAGAAAAATCGGTGTGATTTGAGCTAGTCTCACTATGGTCGTATACTTAGAATTTAAGAGAGCTAAAAGAAGGATTAGCTCCCTATTTATGATGGTTTAGATGAGGATTTGATTCACTGGCTGTTTCCATCTTGTATCATTTTATGTATGATATGTATCATATATGATGTTATGTGACATATAGACTATTAGGCTCATGGCATGCTAAATTATTTTATATCATCTTATTGAGTAAAACGCTCACTCCTATTCAAAATTTTTCTAGGCTTAGTTAGTAGCAGAATTAAATGGTGAGAAGCTCACTATTAAAGATTAGCACTATATTTCCTCCTTCGCAATTGCCCCGTGTTATTATGTGTTATGAATTTAAGTTTCCACTTTAGAACTTCTCATTGTCATTTAGTTAACAAAACTTTGTATAAATATGATTAATGGAAAGATAGTCAAGTCTTTAAATTGTAATTGATATTTTTAATTTATGTTAAATGTCTAATCAGGCTTACTACGGGTTCCAAAAGCTTTATACTTTTCCGTTCCCTAGTGCTGGCCATATGCCCTAGGTTTAGGTCATGACAAGCTCATACCAAGCCTGTCCCTTATATCAAACATAACGACCATAGTGAGACCAACTCAAATTAGGCCAACTTAATAATCATTATCATAATCATCTCATATCATCATCATAATTAGAACCCTATGTGGTTCTATGTCATCCTAATCCCATCCAAACATACACGTATAATTATTATCCTCATCCATAATGCAACATTCACAATCAGATGCTAAGATGCATTTATGCAGTCGTAATGCATATATATACATACAATAAATGCATTGCATGATAAACATGAAAACATATTAGAAAGTATTAGTCATAACTTTGATGAAACTCATTAACTCTCTTTGAAACATCAGTCGATCACTCGTAACTAGGAAGACAACTAAAAGACATAAACTAAATAATAAAGGAAGTATGTTAGAATATGAACATTCCTAACTTAACTCTTAAGATTAAACCTAACGACTCTACATATTCTATCAAAATTTTGGCAGAATCTCCCTATATCTAAGACATTTCCCACTACAACTAAAGAATCAAACACTTTTAAAAGCATCAATTTCGTAACTTCCAACATTACAACTACCCCTCTAGGCCTTCATAATTAGACATAATCAAACAACCTCAACCTCCAATCCCATATATACATAGTCATGAAATATCATAACATCATCATCACATCGTTATTTCCCAATAAATCATCTTTCACTTTTATTTCATTACTATAACATGATTGCATAATTTATTTCTAATATTAAAATCAAGTTAAAAGTAACTTCCAGATTTATAATTATATAAGTTTATGATAAATATTTCATTCAAATATTTAATTAAAAGTAACTTAGAAAAATATATAAATTCATAATATAAAAGAAACTCATTAGTTATATGAAATTATAAACTTTATAAAATTATTTAATTTCTTTATGATTCCTTTACTGACTCATTATGCTATAAAATAAAATAATTCCATAAATCAAATTCATTACTTAAGTTCATTAACAATATATAAAATTTAACTCAAAAATTTTCATAAGGAATTATATATATTTTAAATTCACCAATTAACATCGATAATAAAATATGATTTCTATATATATATTATATATATATATATATATATATATATATATATATATATATATATATATATATATATATATATATATATATATATATATATATATATATATATATATATATATATATTCATAAATCCCTTATTACTTCATTTAAGTCTATAACCATATACATATGATTCATATATGTTTACACATTAAGGAAAATACATAAAAAAAAAAAACTCACTAAAGATATAGAATCCCTATATCAATTTATTTCAAGCTATTTTATAAATTAGCCACGTTCAATACTCAACTTAAAACAATATAAAATCACATAAATAATTTCATAATTTAAGAATAATTAGACATAGACCAATTAAATTCTAATAGCATCCAATAATTTTATTTCCATAAAATTGTTACTAACTAATTCATAAAATTTTCAATAATCTTAAATTCATCAATTTAACTCTAACAATAAAAATATATCCATGTTAATTCAATTTAAAATTTATTTGCTATTATCACAGCATATATATCAATGTCATATAAACAAATTTTAGTTCAATAATTATAGAAATTTATATGAATTTTCCATGCCTTAATTTAACCTCTAATTATTTACCAATAATTTTCAACAATCACATGATTAATGATTAAACTTAATTTATCTACTCAATTATACTAATCAAACAATAAAAAATAATATACCCAGAAATTTCATAAATAAATTCATAATTCATTATTTGAATATAATTAGGAGTCAGGATTAATACCAAGTGACTCGATTTAATGAGCCAGAGTTGCTGTCCAAAAACATCGGTTTCAGTGGTCGCTGAAATCCAGTTGCTGAAAAGTTTTGACTTCGACAAAAATTTGATTAGAGGATACATGCATGATGCCTACAAAGCAAGGAACCTAAAAAAGTAGATATCTCTGTCTGAAAGTTGCCAAAAGTAGCTAATTGGACATCTTGAGCTCGTTTCTGGTGTTAGTTTTAACAAAAGAAATTAGAAGTATAAGAAATGGAAGGGGCGGCCTTGACGTCTTTTCCTTTTTTTTTTTTTTTTTTTGTTGATCTTGAAAATCTGGCCAACTTCTAGTGAATCTGATACTTCTGGATTGATAAGGAGATCAAGAACTACTTGTAATTCAATTTTCATGATGATCGGAGATGGTTTGAATGTTAAACGGAGGTGTTTTTCCCTTTCTCTCTCTTCTCTCTCTCTTCTTGTTCTTCTTATTCTTTTTCTTCTTCTTTCTGCGTTTCTTCTTTTCAATTCAGTTTTGTTCCTTTTTTTCTATAATAATAATAATAATCTGAACCTTAAATAATCAAGAAGATTAAAATTTAATTTGATATTAACTTGAATTTGATAATTCATAAATAATAATAATAACTACATACCAATAATTATTTTAATTAACTATTTTCATATAAATATTTTCTTTACTTTAATTACATATATTTATAAATCTTTAGACATAAAACTTTAATTAAATAACGTAAAATTATAATTAATTGAATTTACTTAACATTTGAGATATTTCCTTAATAAGTAAACTATAATAAATAAGCTATAGTATAATAAATCATTGATTTCATAAAATGCTTTTATCTCCTGAAAACCAATATATAAAAATTTTCATTACTTAACATAATTATAATAAATTATTAATAAATAATTAATTTAATATCTTATAAAATAAGAATTTTTAAAATAAATAAATTTGGTATTATATCAACCTCAGGTCTAAAGTTTCTCTCAAGCTTTATTCACTTTCCTCATTGAATCGATCTTAATTGTGTGCTTACTCTGGTTCACTTCCTAGTTCATATATTGCTCCTTATATCATATTTCTCATCATTTCTATCACTTCGGTTTCTATGGTCCTCTTTTGCCATTCATTCACTTTTGTCACTAATCTTGCCATAGTCTAGTAAGTCTCACTTATGCACTTTCATCGTCAAGGTCTCCTTGTTCTTCCTCAACTACTTATCATGACTAATGAGGACTTGGGTTATTGCAAGATCTATGGTTTGTAATGCCAAAGAATTTTTCTTGATGCAGCAAAGGAGATAGAAGAAAACAGAAGTTACAGTTTTCTTGATTTTTTTTTCTTTTGTTACTATAAAGGAAAAGCCTTTTTTTTTTTTTTTTGTTCCGTTTGATGGATCTAAGTTCATCTTCTTTTTTAATTTTAATATTTTTTTATTATTCAAAAATATAATTTTTAAAATATAAAATTTTTATTAATTAATATGAAATGAGTCCCACAAATACACTTTACCAAAATAGTTAACTTATATTAGTAATAATTAATGGTCAAGCCTTAAATTGAGTTGAAATTGAAGTTAAAGGGGCCAATTGAATACAAACTTTTTGAGAACCCACTTTGAGGTAAAATTTAGGATATGTTTACTTAGGGAAAATTATTTATATTTTCTAGAAAACTTTTCAAATGAAAAAAAAAAAATTGGGTTTACTTTGGTTGTTTTACAAAATTTTCATCATAAAATTGATTTCATTGTTTTCATTATTTTAAAAGAAAACTAGAAAACAAGATTAAAATGTTTTCTAAAATTTTATTCATTAATTTTTCTAAAGTAAAAACACCATACCTCACCACCATCACCATCAGAGAACTAGAAAACAAGTTCAAGATGATTTCTATAGTTTTCTTCATCAATTTTTCTAAGTAAAAATACCATCACCTCACCACCATCACCACCACCATATCCATCATTATCACTATCACTATCTCCACCACCATTACTACCACCACCTCTATCATCATCTCTGCCACCTCTACCACTACCATCACCACCTCATTCATTACCATTATTACCACCTCTACCATCGCCGTCACCACCACCACAAGCACCACCTCCTTTATTACCTTTACTACCACCTTTACTATCACCGCCACCATCACAACCACCACCTCCACCATCACCGCCACCATCACAACCACCACCTCCTTCATTATCATCACTACCAACTCTACCATCGCCATCACCACCACCACCATGTTGCTTACTATCATGTCAAAGTCCATTCAAGTTGGTCTCTAAATATGCCTATATACTATTGTAAATAATTACCTAAACATGCATTTTTCTAACTAATGATGAATTGGTTCAAGTTAGGAATCAAACAAACATTCAACAAATAAATTAAATAAAAAATTAAAATAGCCTAAACATACATCTAATTAATCAGTGCAACTTAAGCATGCATCATCTCATAAGAAGCATTGTATGTATGGTACCTTGCTTGTCTTATATAAAAAGGAATTGAATAAAATATTAACAAAAATTTCTTAGTGGCTGGCATTCTGCTCAATAATAGTCATTAACTTTTGCCACGTGGAAGTCATGCATTCAAAAGTAACGCATAATTGAAAACCTACACCTATTCATTCACTGTATGATGTTACTCATCTTTAAGTCATTCAACTTGCTTTGTAATTCTATAGAAGTACCATTTGCCTCAATACTAAGCTCCCCAACTCATCCTTATTATACAAGCTTGCCTTCATCCTTGATAACTCGCTAACTCATATAATAGTACATTGAGGCTTCATCCTCATAAGTAAAATGAGTCTTTAATATCGAACTTTGTCCTTGTTATCAAAGATAGTCCTTACTATTAAACTTTGTCCTGGTAATAGAAGCTCATCCTCGGCAAGTAAAACATTTAAGTTAACACATATTACCAGATACCTAGAATAGTAATACTACCCATATAGGGGTAGGATATTATACCCTATCCATTGGGTATAATGTGCACAATGTTTAATGATTTCCAATCTATTAAAGGCCATCAATATATAGATAAGAATAATTGATTCTCTCATACTCATAATTATATGTTTCTCATGTTCCCATACTATTTTTTAGAAAATTCATATTGAAGGAATTATCAAGTTCTCATAAATTCGGGATTCTCATGAAGCAATATAGCTCAAACAACATAGCAATTAGGTTTAAAAACTCATTCATATAGTCATGCTCATTATAGTTTAACAATTAAAAAAGCATTATGCCTAGGGAATTCAAATGTAAGCATAATAGTATATTTCTACTCACCTTAGCCAAAAAGAATCCTCTAAAGATCACTTGAAGAACTCTTACTTATACAAACATGGTGGCTATACTCTTCGCCTCTATTTTCCTCTTGCTTTCTAATAGGAACTATTCATATAAACACACATATAACAACAACTAAGTTAACTCATGCTCTTAAACTTTATACACGTGCTAGTCTCATGATTCTTAATCTTATTCCCTCCCTAAATATAGATTCATAATAAGAAAGGAGAAAAAATAAAAAAGAAACTCAGAAGCTAACTTATCTTTCCAATAAATGCTTTAATAATGGAAGAAAAGATGAACTCTTAAACCTTAGATCCCTTAAATAACGCAATAAATAAAGCCTTTTATACATATTATGAGTAAGTGTGGTGTTTCTCTTGAAGTTTTAAGGTCTAAAAGGAGCAAATGGCTTAAATGAATTGATTTGGGGCTTAGCTCCCTTTATATAGCCTGCAAGATTTGCATAGATAGCTCCCTTTAAATAGCCTACTAGATCTGCACAGACCTTTAAACCCTTACTTTGCACCAACATCATGCAGCTACAGCCTAACACCTGCTAAGTTTAATGCATTATATGGAGCTGGTACGGTAGTCCCGCTAGTTGATTAGTAGGTAAGGATTCGGGGGCAATACACCCAAAAAAAAATTTTCAGCCTTCAAGTGCATTACCATATGGATGCTCAATTTTCAACCATGGACCAACATCAATCTGTAAAAAAAATAAGCACCACATAGCCCATTTGCAGCTGGTCCCCCCATGCACTGAAAATTCTATTTTTGCCCCTTTTTTGACCTATTTTCGTCTCTTTTCAATCCTATCTTTTTAATCTTTTCACTTTTCCACTTTTCAAACTACCCTTATCCTCCATGTGCCTATAAATAAGCTTCAATTTCTTCCATTTTTCACACACTTTGAATTAATATCTTGATAGTTATCTACTAATTTCTTTCTCTTTCTCCCTCCAATCAATCTCTTAATTAATTAATTAATCATTTTAATTAATTGATTTCATCTCCCAAACAAGTTTATTAATCCTTTTAATTAACTAAATTTTTTTTAAAATTACATCAAATGATTAATTAATTAACCCTTTTAATTAATTAGTCACTTTTCAAAATCATTCAATTAATTAATTAATCTTTTTAATTAATTCATTCATTTAATCCACCCAATTAGTCACTTTTTTTAATTAATCAATTAAACCAATCCTCCGCTTTAATATGCTCTCTTTGAGTAGGGTTACTGCTTTTCGATCCTAATAAAATGGAATTTTAGTTTGATAAAACTCTCCGCTGCCAAAAATAAAAGTATAACAACTTTCTCCCACTCACAAATCCCAAATTAAATGAATCAAATCAACTCCTAAACCCTCCACTCAATAGCAGAACGAATTACGTGGGTTTTGATCCTAATTCAATGGAGTATGTAGGCAAGTTGGAAATCTAAATCTAAACCGCAAATCTAAATCCAAACTATTTCCTTTTCCTTTTTCATTTTTAAGTGTAATTATATATATATATATTGTAAGGGAATTTGTTGCCTTCCTAGAACCTATAGGGGGTAGAGAAGGCATCCCATTATCTTGTAATGTAATTAAGTTTAATTATTTTGGAGTTAAGAAATGATCATGTGGTTCTCCTAGCAGCCATAAGGATTAAAGAGAACACTTTTCTTAACTTATGGACTTATGGAATGTTTACTTTACTTACTTTATTTCTTTAATCCCTCATGCATTCACAATTATGTCATGATCATGCATTTTAATAGTCATCTTACAATTGTCATTCATGATATTAATTTTTAAGCCAAATTAAACTTAGCTCCCTTCACATAGCTTGCCAAATCTACACAGACTTGACAGGTTGAACAAACATTCATCTCTCTTGAACTAGCATTCATCTCCAAAAATCTAAATTTTAGCTACTCACACAGAAGATAAATGAATGAGCATTCATGATATGTGAACGAGCTTTCCTTCAAAAATCCAAATTTTCCACTAATCACATAAAAGCCAAATACACATGCATTCACCCATATAAACGAGCATTCATCTTCATGGATGAGCATTCATTAGTATAAATGAGCGTTCACTCCTCAAAATCACAACTCAGTCAATAATCTCACTTCAAAACTCTAAAATAACTCCTAAATCACAATGTACAACCATAAACTCATCCTGTATGACTTATTCTATTACAAACACAACTCAATCATTGTGTAACACTTAGCATACAACATATAACTCATAAATACATATGATAAACATCTTGCAACTCATATAAATGATGAAATGAATGCACACATGAACTTATGGGGTATCACAACATGCATATTTTAGTCATTAGCATGTTAGCTTTACTTTAGGTAAACCATGATTAAGAAATAATTAATATATTTTGTTTCTTTAGATTTATAAGTAGTGTGTTCCCAAGTTTTGCCATTTGATCCACACTTTTATTTGCTTCCATGACCTAAAAATAAATTTAATAAAAAGATACATACTTTTTATGATGTATAAGTTAATTAATATTGTTTAATAATGTTTTATTTTGCATCATGCTAAAGTTATGCCATGCTAGCATACCAAACCTAAGGTTTACTTTTCTAATTAAAAGGCAAAAAAGCATGACCAAAATTTATTTTTAAGCTATTTCATATTCATGATCATACATTTAATTACTATTTGATTAGATTAACTTAGAGATTATGCATGATTTAGAAATACTTTTGCATAGAAAATACCATAGGTGCATAAACGAACGCATAAGCATCCAAGGCATGGAGGCAATGTGTGAACCTTCAATTTTGCACCTGTATGATGCAGCCATAGCTTGACACCTGATATGATTAGTGCACTACACAAAGCCAGTACGGCAATCCCACTAGCCAGGTAACTGGCAGGGGTTAAGGAAGCAGTGCCTCTAGAGCAAAAAATGGTTTTCAAGAATACAAGAATACTTAATTTTCAGATACTGATACTTCTCCAATCCTAACTAAACCTTCTGTATCAGAAAATATTTTTTCAAAATTGGCTGAATTTGTCCTTAGACTGATTAAATAGTCCTAAAATTCATTTTGGACTCACCAACGCCTAAATTCCAAAACCCACTAAAGCTGAACTAAAAATCTCAAAAACTTACACAAAAAACTCAAAGTGCAAAATGGGACCCACGCCACATGGCAACTGAAGGAGCCACCTGTGGGCTCGCTACAAGTGCCAGTCAGCAACTAGTCCCTTGTTCCTGCTCTAAAATTCCCTTTCTGCCCCTATTTTGTCCAATTTTCAATCCCTTTTTAGCCCTACCGTTGATGTCTTCACTTTTAACATTTTCAAAATGTCCCTCACCCTATTTCTCTATAAATAGGCTCTCATTTTCACCATTTCAATACATCCCTTGAATTTGTGCTGATTGCTATCCACTTATTCTTTTCTCTCTATCCCTCCAATCAATCTCATTATTAATTAATTAATCATCTTAATTAATTAATTTCATCTCCTAATCAAGTTAATTAATCATTTAATTAGCTAAATCTTTTTAATCGCATCACATAATTAATTAATTAATTAATTAATCCTTTTAATTAATTAATTACTTTTTAATCCATTCAATTATTTAATTAATCTTTTTAATTAATTAGTCTACTCAATTCATCCAATTAATCCCTTTTTTAATTAATCAATCAACCTTCAGGTTAAATTTACTCTCTTTGAGTAGAATTACCACTCTCCAATCCTGCTAAAATGAAATTTCAGTCTGATAAAACCCTCTACTCACAAACACAAAGTTATATCATCTTTTTCTCATCCATACAAACCCCAAAACAAATTAATTATTCCAATCAATTCCTAAATCCTCCATTTAATCGAGGAATGAACTACATAGATTTTGATCCCCATTCAATGGGATATGTAGGCACGTTTGGAATCTAAATCCCAAACTATTTCCTTTTCCCCTTTCATTTTCAAATGTAACTATTTACATTCATATTTTTGTTTTATAAGGAAATTTGTGGCCTTCCTAGAACTCATAAGAGTTAGAGAAGGCATCCCATCATCTTGCTATGTAATTAAATTTAATTATTTTAGAGTTAAAGAGCGATTATGTGATTCTCCTAGTATTCATAAGGATTAAAGAGAACACTCTCCTTAACTTGTTGATGTTTACTTTACTTGTTTTATTTCTTAAATTTCTTATGCATTCACAATTATGTCATGTTCATGCATTTAATTGCTATCTTATAATTGTCATTTGTGAAACCAATTTTTTAAGCTAACTTAAACTTATGAGTCAAATCTAGATTATTTAAAACCAAAAATCTAGTCGCTAAATCCTCTTTAGTTTCAAAAACTAGTGATTTTATTCTTAGATAAATTAATTACAAAATTAATGAATTGAAGTCGTAAATGGGTTTTTTCCTTTTTTTTATTTAAAATAAATTAGGATAATGACTCCCAAAATATTTTCAAAATCAATCCATCTGAACTCGAGAGCTCCAACTGTGAGTTCAAACCCAAATGAGCATCCCGATCCCCTTTTTCCTTAGCATATCAGGCCGCTATTTGAACAAGGTCTCACACAGTTATGGAGCCAAAAAATTTTCAAGGAGGTCGAATTTTCTACACCATAATTTACATCAAGGTGATATATGTAATTAAGCAAACTTCTATATATTTAAAGAAAATTTTCATCGAAAAATAAGAGGGCTAAATATAATATATGGCTAAATTTTAATAATTTAGCACTTAAAAAATTTGCGCTTTGGAGATTAAGGAAGCTAGGAAGGTGCCAGTGCACAAAGGAAATATGCCCATGGAACTTTCAGTAAAGTCTCATGCTTCAAGAATAGAGCTACATGGCTCTACTAGTATCATGTCAGCCTAAAGTAGAGCCACACTACTCTACTTCCCTTCTCTCACCTCTTTTATTCGCTTTTTGGGGCTTTTCTTGTTTTCTTACTTTTTTGTATGCCTTATTGTGTACTTTCGTGTCTTCTAATCATGTTTAAATATCCATATATCTTATTTAATTATAAATGAAATTCATATGATCATATATATATATGAATATACTTCTACCTTTTTAGGTTCTTTGAATTAGTTTACTATTTTTTTATGTTTTAGCGTGGTACTTCAAGATTTTGCCTACGTATGTGGGATACACTTAAAGGAGGTGTCAAACAAACTTTGCTTATGTGAGGTGAGAGGTCTTCTAGTGGCAAAGCAAAGTATTGTCAAGGCAATTGCTTAGTGTGAGACACTTATAGGCCTTTTGATAGTACCTTAGACATGATTGCTAATGGCTGCTTGAGGCTACTAATTTTAGATGTTTGAGGCATAGTGTTTATAGCTCTGACCTAATTAGGCTTTGTTTTAATAGACCAATCAATAATGTCAATATAGTCCTTATCAGTACCATACAAAAATTAATTTGAGAAAAATAAATTTGTTAGTAAAATTTTTTTATAAGGGCAATCTGAGAGGTATAGTAAAAATATAATATCAACTATTCGCTGATAAGAAAAAACTTCAAAATAAAGATTTTGGGATCACCTGTTATTAGAATACCTAATAAAAACAACTGCTGATTCTTTTAGTTTATCAAATGAGTGAGTTAGCTATTGACAGCTAAAATAAATTATTAGTCAACTCCCAATAGCTAAACCAAATGCCTTTTCAAACTAATCTACTATTATAAAATTATATTGAGTTACTATTTTATTTTATAAATTTAACTTATTCAATTTTTAATTATAGTTTTAAAAAAATTGAAAAGATGAAAGAAAAAAAAAGAGATGTAAATTATATATGTTTACAATCTCTTTATTTTAAGTTATATATATATATATATATATATATATATATATACATATATATATATATATATATATATATATATATATTGATGCTACTTTATAATCTCTTTTTTATGAATAGAATATTATTTACCAATATGGAAATCTAAATGCAAGTGCCCCTTTTTTTTTTTTTTTTTTTTGGCCAAACAATAGTTGCCATTTCACAATCAAATTATGAAGTAGCAAGTCATAATTAACGATTCCTTGGAAGACATGCTTTGTCCGACATCTAATCAAACAAATCAAAACCAAATCTGTTTTTTTTTTTTTTTTTTCAAAGAAATCAAAACCTCATCTTATCATTATCAATTAACTTATTATTAATTTGCCAACATGTGATGTGACAATGTTTTTCGAGTTCCCTTTTTTCTCTAAAGTTTTGGAGCTACCTTTTCTTTTATAAAATTATTTCTTTTCCTTCAATTTTTCTTTGGGATCACAGTCAGAGTCTCTTTTAAATTGGTAACAAACCCCCTTTTTTCATTGTCGGCACCAGTATTTTAAAATCGGATCCTTTTTTCATTGTTTGCTCTAGTTTTTCGAAATAGGAGAATCAATTTAAATGGTTGAATTGAGAATTGCTGTTCAGTCTAGTTTACTTAAATAATTAGATTTTTAGTTAAATCATTATTTGACTAGTTTTTAATTGGTTGAATCTTTATAAATTTAAAAAAAAAATCAAGAGATTTTATTTAATTGATCGAACCGCTGACTAATTTAACTAAAAAATAATGATTTGACTGGTTTAATCACCGGTCTAATTTTAAAACACTGATTTTTTCTCTGTAATTCAATAATATTTAGATTTATTTTTATTTTGAGCATAACCAATTTTTTATATTTTTTCTCTTTTTGATAGATTTAATTTATTTATGAATTTCTTTATTCGTTTTATGGTAGATATGCTTTTTTTTTTTTTTTTAAGTTAGTTTTAGGTGGTCGATAGTTCAATTTGAATTGTAAGTTTTATTTTTGACATTGAAACTACATTTGTTAGTGTTCAAGTTGAACTCATAGAAATACTATCAAAAAATTCAAACAATTATTATCATTTAGCATTGAGTATGACTTAATATTTCAACTAGAAATCATTGCTATCTATGTTTTTAGACCTAGACTGGTCTTAAATTTAGTGAACGGCAGAGAATCACAGGTTAGAGGTTCAATCAGGGTCGAATCTTAATTAAATTAACTATAAAATAAATATTATATATAGTAAATTTTAATTAATATTACCTATTAAAAGTCATAATAAATAAAAATATGTCTAAATAAAATAAACTAATTAAGTAAATATATATTATTTACAAATTTATTAAATATTATTTGAAATAAAATTTCAAATCATAAAATTCATATTAATAAGAGTTATGTTGTTTGGTAATTTTTTGAGCAGTTTAATAGAATAATTTAAAATAGTAATAGAATAAAAAGATAATAAGAATTTTAAAACAATAAATTTTTTGTATAAATAAAAATGAAAGAAATTTAATTTTTTAGTGTTAAAAAACTTAAATTTATTTACAATATATTTTATATTTTACTAAATTTATTTTACAATATATTTAAAATTGTTAACAATATATAAAAGTATTTGGAAAGAGCTAAGCAAAATTAATATACAATTATTGGTGAGAAAATTGTTAACAACTAGTGTTAGTGTTTGGCTTAAATGGTAAGGAAAGTGATAGCTTGTCAAGAGGCTGTGAGTTTGAAACTTATCAGAGTTGAATTGACCAGATGAATCTTGGGCTGAGGATCTTATCTCAGCCCGGTCTTAAATTCAGTGAAGGCACAAAATCATAGGTTAGATGTTTAATCAAGGTCGAATCTTAATCAAATTAACTATATAATAAATATTATATGCAATATATGATAATAAATATTACGTATTAAAAGTCATAATAAATAAAAATATATTTAAATAAAATAAATTAATTAAGTAAAGATATATTATTTACAAATTTATTAAATAATATTTGAAATAAAATTTCAAATCGTAAAATTTATATTAATAAAAGTTATGTCGTTTGGTAATTTTATAAGCAATTTAATAAATAATTTAAAATAAATAATATATAGACATAATTTTAGAACTTAAAACAGTAACAGAATAAAAAGATAATATGAATTTTAAAGATAATAAATTTTTTGTGTAAATAAAAATGAAAGAAATTTAATTTTTTAGTGTTAAAAAACTTAAATTTATTTACAATATATTTTATATTTTACTAAATTTATTTTACAATATATTTAAAATTGTCAACAATATAGAAGTATTTGGGAAGAGTTAAGCAAAATTAATATACAATTATTCGGAGAGAAAATTGTTAACAACTAGTGTTTGGTTTAAATGGTAAGGAAAGTGGTGGCTTGTCAAGAGCTTGTGGATTTGAAACTGATCGGAGCTGAGTTGACTAGATGAATCTCAGGCTGGATCTCTGAGATTGGGCCTAAGTGCTTGAAGTCTACAAAGAATGACTAAGGGTCAGGAAGGCTAGGCCTTATGCCTAGCAAAGAGCCTTCGACGCTCAAGTCAATGATATGCTTTGCCAATGACCAAAGAGGGAAGAATTATCTTCTCTATTCAGAGAGTTCTTTTTTAGTAAGAGAAGGATATGAGAGAGATGCAGTGTTCAAACTATCTTAATTATATGTCAATCTTTCTCTTTTGTATGGCTCATGAATAGAACAAGTGTTTATGACTTTTTTGGAGTAATATCCCCTGACACAACTTTGCTTCTAATTGGTGTGGTCAGTATAGAGGTAATGGGCACATGGACTAAGGTCTTGTCTCTTGGGACGTGGTAGGTGACTAATTGTGTCAATATCTAAAGGCATGCCGTCTGACCAAAGGCCTTTTCTGACACTTGATAGTGACATTTGTACTATGAATCCCCACTACACAAAGTAGCTTATGGAGGAAGTTACTTGTGATAGAAGTAAGGCAAAAGCCCTTAAAGGAGTGAAGCCTTAGTATGGGCGAGTCTTCCCCCTTGAGCTTTTGTTGTCTATAGGGGATAGGGAGCCTGGATGATGGTGGGCTTTAACTTTTCTTAGGCCCATTATTGTCTTGGGCTATTTTTGTCATTCATCAGAGGCCCCATGTTTCCCTAAGGCTAAGATTAAAGATAAAGTCTCAGATGAAACACTTTTCTTTTCATTCAGCTTCGCCAAAGTAGAGACCTTCACTTTAATGTTACTGGCTTCGTACGAGTGAAGGTGGACATTTAATAAGTGAGCTTCACTTGATTGAAGCATTTTGACTAGCTAAGAATCTTTGCTCGATTGAAGTGATCTGATTCAAAGAGCTTCCCTTAAGGGTCCCATATGGGGTAGGTTAACGATCACATAGTCATTTAATGCATGGATGGCTGACAGAACCATGCATCAAATATGTGTCTCTTCACTCTCACACATTTCACATGTCATTGTAATTGGAGATTTTCAAGGAATTTTAAATTTAAACTACCTTTTAATTCTCCATAACTATTGAATGGCAGTTATTAAGAAGGCCTTCTCCTATATATACTTCTCAAATTTTCACTTTATAGCTCCTATTTATTTCTTTGCTTTGTCTGTGCTATTCCTTCTTGCTCTTTTGCCATTTTTGTGCTTTTCTCTTCCCTTCATCTTTTTCAATTTCATTTCTTCTTTCTTCTTCTATTACTAAATGGCATAAAGAAAGGAAACTCGTTCTAAAAGAGACCAAGTGAGCTTTGCTCAGTATCAAAAGATTTTTGAGAAGGAATAGGGGGCGACTACACCTCTTGGCAAAACTATCGAGTTCCTCGCCTTCAGTGAGAACTTAAATAATAGCAATCAATTTCTATTTAGGCAACCCTAGCCTTATGAAAGGGTTTATTCTAATGACTCAAATGCATCCCTCCCTAAGGAAAATAAACATTATATGGTCTTTTATCATCAACTGGAGGCTAGTCTTCTTTTACCTCCAACACCCTTTAAGGCAGAATGCTTCAGGTAGTTCTATGTGAATCCCATGATGCAGACTCCTAAATCCATAAGGGACTTCTACCTCTTTGAAGTTTTGTGCGTCGCTTATGGTATACATCCCACTACTTTATTGTTCTAATGTTTCTTTAGGATTCAAAGTGCTTATAGATCTCCTGGTGTCATATTACATCGACAAAGCCCCTTCACGGCTTATTTTTGAGTAAAGAAAATAAGGTGAAAGATTAAAGGACCAAGTTTGGTCTTGTTAAAGTGACTGACGCCAAGGTGACAAGTCTCCTGGCTTTGAATTTTCCAATCATTTTTTGCATCCTTTTGAGGGCTTTGGTGATCAAACTGACAGACTGATCAAAGATGAGAAAAAGGACCTTAAGACTCTCATGCATCAAAGGTACATGTATGATACCAATAAGAAGGGTTCTGCCATTCATATAATGATATTAAAGGGAATCCCATCCTCAAATCCTCCTAGAGGATATTCAAGGCAATTTATTGTCCTTTAATGCTTCGATGCTGAGTTAAAATGCTTCTTATCCTGTTATTAATTTTTCTTCTTTTGCTTTCATAGTGAAAGCGAAGAATCTTAAGCTCTATCAAGATATTTTGAAGAAGACTGAGGGAGTATCACTTAGGATGTACGTGTTCATTGTTGAATTTCATATGTTTAACCCTTATATAAGGAGGTTAAGGCTTTATATAATGGCGAACTATAATTCTACACCGGTTACATGTTCTGGGGAAGGGCCAACAAAGCAGGCGCAAGCAAATTAAGGCCATCCAGTAAGGCAGACGGAGTAAACTTAGGTGAGTGTGGCCGACATGAGAATGGTTCATACTGTCAGAAGGAAACTTGTCAAAGCCTTGAACCCTACTGTTCCTATTATGCAAAGGATAATCCCTTTAACTTAAGCCTTTGCCATGCTTATCTTGAGACCTAGTGCTATCCAGAGGGGAATTATGATTCCCAAATCTACAGTGCCTCCTCCTCCCCTTCCCCTGCTGCTCCTCTAATTGCTAAGAGGGGAAAGAAGTGCTTTACTAGAGCCCCCAAAAGTTGAAGAAAAAAGGGGCCTTCTTTGACCGACATCCTTGACACCATCGCCCATAACTCAAAGGGAGCTAAATAGTTAGAGAACTTGGAGAAGCAATTTAAAGACATCACAGACCATGCTGAGTTTGATGCTAGACTAGCTATATTGGTAAATAACTTCAATTTGCCTAATATTAGGGTAGGGGCAGGAAATCTTCCTACCTTTCCTTCTCCACCTTCCCTTATTTCTGATCCTAGGACAAAGCTTAGGACTGCCCGTCTTAAGTGGTCAAATGGTATTGAGCCTAGAAGTCCCCCAATTGCTATAGAGGTATTGTCTTAGGAAAGGTTTATAGAGGAATGAAGAACTTTATTGCCCGACTTGGCTAGTCACTAGGCTCTCCATCCTTCTCCTAGCAAGACAGTGATCCAAGGCAGAACAATTTCTTTTAGAGGCAATTCATCCTTCGCTCTATTTGTTTGCCTCATCATTTCATTATGATATGCACTTGATTATTTTTTTCTTCTTGTTTTAAGTCCTTTAGGGGGTGTTACTACTCTACCTTTGGTAGGGTTTACTACAGCAGCTGCTACTTCATACCTTTTGACTATCTCAACCAAGGGTGTTTCTCTAATAACAACAGAGTCTACCATGGGAATTCAAGGTGTTGCTTTAAAGGTGGCTCCTCCAGTAGGGCTAAATGTGGAAAAGTTCAAGGTGTCGCAACCCAGCCAAGTCCTTTCCCTCTTAAGCTACCTAAGAAAATATTAACAATAAGGGAGTTCCTTTAAAAGAAAAGGCCCAATAAAGTTCCTCTCTTCCTCCTCAAGATGCATAAGCTACAAGGGATTCAACAGTACTCCCCCAACTTTACAACCTATAGGTGTCCAAAACCCAGGCCCTCCAATAAAGAAGTAGAGAATTGAGAAGTCTATAAAGGGTCTTAAGGGGGACTTGCTTTTACCTGAGGGAGACAAGGGTGTGGTGGGGTCTAGCCTAGTATAGAGGCTAAGGCCTCACTTGCTTCTCTGCGAAGAGCTATGGCCCCTCTAGCATTTCTTCGACCTGTTCCAACTTCACTATTTGGATCTACTTCTGAGACACTTATAAAGCAAGAGACTTTTCTTGAAAAGGTAAACTTAGTTACTCTTTTCACTATTATTTTCAAACTACTTTTGTGCTTTACTTCATTCTTCTCCTTTTATTGTTTTATTTTATAGGCAGTTATAAACACTAAAATTTTACACACAGACCTTGGCCTTCTGAGGGATCATTATAATACTAGAAGGTAAGTTGCAGAGGAGAGGCAAAAGCTGTGCTCAAAGCTGGAGTAAAAGTTGCAAGTAATTAAAATGGCTCTTGAAGAGGAGTAATGAACGAATGCCTTTATTGGAGAGCTAGAGAAGTAGAAGGGTGAGTTGGAAGTTTAGTTGAAGGTGAATAATGAGGCTCAGGAGAAAGCTAAGGAGGAAATAAGGGCCTTTCAGCTTGTGGTAGCGGGTAAAGATAAGGCTATTATTGATCTAATTGCCCAACTAGAGAGGCTAAGGAAGAGTAATGAGGAGCTCGCTAAAGAGGTGGAGGAGATTCCTTTCCTTCATTAGGATCTTAGAAAAGTTCAATAGGAACTTTGAGTTACTAAGTTTGGATATAAACAGGTGTCTGAAAGAGGAAAGGGTGCAGAGGAGAGGGAAAGGCAAGCCAAAAAAGGTAGGAAGAGAGCTGTTAGGGACTTTATGCACTTAAAGAGTTTTGACAACATCATACCCTACCACACTTACAAAACTATTGCCGAGTATTATAACAGTGCCTCACAGAAGTCCATTTTTCTAGAGTTTTGCAAGCTGTGGCTAAGTTAAAAGCTATTGAAGAGCTTCCTACCCCTGATATCTCTGAATTTCAAGAAGTTGCCCCTAAGGAAGGCGATGACATCCCTAGACCTAAGGATTTTCCTTCTTGGGAGAAGGAAGTAGCTTTTCCAACTTCTCTCATCTCTGAGTCTTTCAGTAAGGGTGAATTAGACAAAGAAGAAAGAGCTCAAGGTGCTAATGAACCTCAACTTATTAAGCCCATTTCTGCTAGTAGGCCTTTTGGTTCTCAAGGTGATCCCCCCTCACTTATTAGCAATACTTTTATTGCCATTATTCCTTTTGATGAGGACTCTTATAGATCCTTCAGTATAGGGCTTACCTTTTTATTTTAATTATTTTTTTGTAATTTAAATACATTTGTGTACATTTATTTTTATGAGATGAAATAAAATGAGTTTATTTTGTACATCACTAAGTTATGCTTTTGCTGAATGAATGACTCTGTATGTTCATATTTGCATTTATCTTCAACATTTTTCAAAGACTATATCGGCTTGGACTATTTTTCACTTCAACCTTTTCATTTAAAGATGCAAAGCAGTGTATATGAGATATTGCCTTTGTCTGAGTGTTATGCCTTTATAGTCTAAGCCCTTCTTCACTCCTCTAGTTTAGAGTGAGAGAATTTGATCGAATGCTACTGAATTTCTTTTAGGACTCCTTTGCTTGTGTGCTTGGCCCTTGGATTTTTAGGCTTTCACTCTATTATCTCATATGGGTTCACCAAGGCATTCACTTTCCCCTTGAGGAAAGTACATCTCACTATTTATGATGTACTTTTGCTATTTTTAGGCTTTCGCTATGTTATCTCACACGGGTTCACCAGGGCATTTGCTTTCCCCTTGAGGAAAGTACATCTCACTATTTGTGAGGTTTGTCATGCTTAGAACCATACTATGTTTTCAGTCTAGATTTACTAGGTTTGTTATGCCCAGAGTCTTGCTAGATCTTTTTGCATAGATTCACCAATGCTATTGCTCCCCCTTTATGAGGAGCTCATCTCGCTCTTTGTGAGGCATATTCCAGTTGTGAGTGTATGTTTTAGGCATTGAACAATTGAGCTTTGCCAATTAGGACTTTGCCTAGAGTACTCATCACTATTGGCCTTTTGCCTCTACTTTCCTCCTTCAAGCTTATCCTAGTGGCTTCTTGGTTTTATTGTATTTTTATAGTTCATTCATTCAAACAATCTCAAAAGACTTTTTAATATGTAAAATTTGTCATTATTGCTTTTTTATTGGTAATACATCTTCAGGTGATGAATGTTCCAAGTGTAAGGAACTTCATCACTATGTATGGTTACAAGTTTGTATCTACTCGAACCTATGATGTTATGGACTTGGAAGAGTCCTTCCTATGTTAGCGACAGCTTGACCATGCCTTTATGCTTCCTTATGGCTTCAAGGAATCTCATGACTAAGTCTTCTTCGCTAATCACCTCATTCTTAACCTTGCTATTGAAGTAATTAGCAATATGTTATTTGTAAGCTACCACTTGGATGCTTGCCATGTCTCTGAGTTCATCAAAAAGAACTAGGTCTATCCTTTTGGCTTGGATATTACCTTCATCTCCATAGCAAATGACCCTGCCACTAGGTAAGCCAATATCCATAGGAATCACTGGCTCTATCCTAAAGGTCAGGTTGAAAGGTGTTTCACCAATAAGATGCCTTGGTATGTACACATGACATTATATAATTCATCTACTAGCTTTAACCATATCCATCTAGCCTTCACTTTAGCCTTTATAGGATTGTTTAATTTCATACTTTTGTTTGGTCGTTTGTTTGTGAGTGGGCTACAAATGAGAAGTTTTGCCTTATCTGAAGCCCTAAACAAAAGGCCTATGCTCTAGATGATGGTCTTCGTCTTTTGCAAGTACTTAGCCATATTGGCTTTTTTAGCCTTAAACTCCCCTTCGATATGTCCTACCACCAGCTGTAAGTCATTATACACTATCAGTTCTTCTAAGCAAAAGACAATCTAAAAAAAGTAGGCCTTGGATCATGGCCTCATATTCTACTATATTGTTAGTGGCTTCAAATCCCAATCCCATAGCATATTCTAATAGGAGCCCTTGGGCACTCTTCAACATGATGCCTATGTCATTGGCTTCTTTCCTACTTGCCCTATTTATAAATAATTCCCAGTTGAGTTTTAATTTAGGTGATGTTTGCCTAGCCTCACATGCTCTTTTAGGACATTCTTCTTTTAGTCTTTGCTCAAGGTCAAAAAAGCATTTAGAGATGAAGTTTGCTAATGCCTATGTTTTTGTTGCTAACCTTGCCCTATCTGTAACCCATATTGCCCCAACTCCACTGACCAACATAGCATTCTCCCAAATATTTTTAGCTTGTGCAATACTTTTTGCAGAGGCTAGTCTGTGACTACTACTTCCTGATGGGCCTGTAGATATACCTTATACTTTCTTGCTAAAAGTAATAGGGCATACACCAATTTTTCTATCATAGATAGTTCAGCTATGCCCCTTGAAGGACTTTGCTGAAGTAATAAATTGGCTTTTGAATTGATCCTTCTTCTTTGATTAACACTAAGCTCACAACTTGACTTAAATAGAAAGATAGATCAACATTTCTTTGCCTAGTAAAGGACTACTCAAAATTTGCTTTGAGCTCAAGAAGGTCTTCAACTCTTTAAAAATAGTCTGCCATTCCTCTTGTCCATTTAAAAGTTGATGATTTCCTTAATTTTTTAAAGAAAGGAAGGTACTTCTTTGCTGATTTAGACCATTAGTCTTTGTACTTCTTTAACATTTCTAGGAGCTACCATGTCAAGAAAAGCTTTCACTTTGTCTGGGTTGGGCTTAATTCCCCTTTTGCTAACCATACATCCTAGAAATTTGCCTCGTTGAATGAAGAAAGCACACTTCTTTGGATTGAGCTTCATCCCATACTCATTCATCACCCCAACACTTTAGCTAAATCATGGAGGTAGTCTTTAAAACTCCCACTTTTCAGTATGATATTGTCTACATATGCCTCTAGGTTCTTACCCAACTATTCTTTGAACATCTTATTCACTAAGTGCTGATATGTAGCTCCAATAAGAACCTAACTATTCTTTGAACATCTTATTCACTAAGTGCTGATATGTAGCTCCAATATTTTTCAAGCCAAAGGGCATTGACACATAATAGTAGATACCTTTTTTAAGATGAATAAGATCTTCTCCTCATCATCTAATTGCATTTTGATATGATGATACCCCTACTTCGCATCAAGAAAAGACAAAAATCCATATATAGCTATTGAGTCCACCAGTTTGTCTATCATGGGTAAGGGAAAGAGTCCTTACAACATAACTTGTTCAGGTCTGTAAAGTCTATATACATCTTGTAGGACCCATTTGCCTTCTTGACTAGCACCATGTTCACCATCCATTTTAGGTATTGTGCTTCTCTTATAAACCCTACTTTTATCATCTTGTCCACCTCTTGCTCAATCATTACTTGGCACTCTAGGCTACAGCATCTCTTCTTTTATTTGATTGGCCTATAGGAAGGATGTTCAGCTAATGAGTTATTACCTTGAGGCTTATCCCCTCATCTTTGCCAAGACTAAGCAAAACTAGCTACATTTTCTTTCAAAAACTGTTGGGGAGATGCCTTCTACTCTTACCTTAGGGAAGAGTTCATTAACAGGAACTTTTCTGGCTCTTCTTCTTTTAGCAAAAACTTCTCCAACTTTTCAATTAGCTCAGTTCACTGCTCTAAGGCCTCGACTATAGCCACTTCTTTGACTTGCATTGCAGCATAGCTCTTTTTTGCCCTTTTCTTTCTTGTCTGGTTTTTTGCTTCTCCTGTATGCCATACATGCAAAATTCTCTTTCATCATTTTTAAGGATTGTCATCCTCTAGTGTCTTATATTGGTGGAGGTGTAAAGGACATACAACAAGGGCTTGCTAAGCAAGACATTGTGGGCTAACAATACTCTAATCACTATAAATATGGCCATGACTATTATATTGTTTAGGGGCCGTGCCAATTGTATAGCTTCACCACTCATGCTAATGGGACTTCTATTTTGTCTAGGGTGCAAACTGGATTCTCACCTCTTTTCAGCTATCTTTACTAAATCCCATCTTCACATAAGCATCTGCTATCAACATGTTGACTGAACTACCTTCGTTAATGAAGAGTTGCTTCACTACATAATTACCTATTATAGCTTAGATGACCAAAGAGTCTACATGTGGGGTGTAAAGGGTGCTCCATGTGAACCCTTAATTTTACACCCTTATCATCCGTCCACAGCTTTACACCTACTCAGATTAATGTGCTATGCAGAGCTAGTACGATAGTCCCGGTAGACGTTTAGCTAGCAAGAGTCAAGGGGACAGTGCTCTCGAAGCAAAAAATGGGTTTTCAGTCATATTAGAATGAGGATACTTAATTTTTAGATACTAACACTTCTCCAACTATGATCGGACCTGCTATATCATACAAGAATTTTCCCAAAATAGACTAGATTTCTTCTCAGACTGACTTTGATTATTCTAAAATTAATTTTGAGTATATCGAAACTAACTAGTGAATTTTCTAAACTCTGAAACTCTCAAAAACTAACCAAACCTTCGAATCCAAACCTTAAATTCAATCCCAAAATTAATTCCATTTTCCCTTTACTTTCAATTATAATCATTATTTATCTATTTTTGGAATTAAGGAGTGATTATGTCATTCTCCTAAATCAGTAAGGATTAAAGGGAACACTTTCCTTAATTTGTGATATTTACTTTCCTATGCACCATTCATTCATACTATGTCATGTTCATAAATTTAATTATTTGCCATCTTATAAATGTCATTCATGAAATTAATTTTTCAAATTCAAATTTAACTTGAGAGCCAATTTTAGTTATTTAAAACTAAAAATCTAGTCCCCGACCTCAACCTAGTTCAAGGTTAGTGATTTTATCCTTTGGTAAATTAATTGAAAATTAATAAATTAGAGTCAATTGGGTTTTTCTTATTTTTTCTATTTAAAAATAAATTAGGGTGATGACTCTTAAAATCATTTTCAAAATCAATCAATCCAAACTCGAGGGTTCCATCATGAGTGTAAACTCGAATGAGCATTCCAATTTCCTCTAGTAGATCATATCAGTGCTTAGGCGAGACCTCACAATTAGTGACTCCACTGGAGACTAGTTGCCACCTTTTTGAAAATAAAAAAGGAAAATAAGAGGATTATTTTGGTTAAGGAAAAATTTTTCCAAAATAATCTCAATTTGACTCGTTAAGTATAATTTGACTTTCTTGCATCACTTTGCATAAGAAAGGCTCTTTGTCTGACCTTAGCTTTAGGAAAACTTTTGAATGGTGAGTAGCATTGGCTTGACAACTCTCTTTAAGTATGTTGGGAGATAGCAAAAGCATTCCACCCCGTGATGAATCCCTAATCATTTCGGTAGTGTAATGAGCAATCAGTACTGTTGGACCCATGCGAGGCTTCTTGCCTCACATGTGATTAGGTATATTGATGCTTTAGTGAGACGGGGACCCTTAATCAAACCACCCTTCACCCTTGTGCATGTAATTGCCCTAGCGTTGACCTTAGGTTCCATGTACTATAATAATGAAGACATTTGTTTATATGCCTATGAAATGTTTTTTGGCATGCATCATGATATTGCCATGCATACATAACATGAGAAACCTAACAAGGTAAAACCTAAACACTTCAAAGACCCAAACCAGTGGTCCATCACCCAAAATACAGTAACCCCATACACCCATCTTGTCAAACCTTTAAACTTGGTGATCAACCATATGGAAGGAATCCTTTTCCCAACACACCTTCGCACTCATTCCCTTTTTTCCTTCACAATTCTATATTCTTACTAATTTTTCTATCTATTTTTTATTTTAAAGGTAATGATGGCCAATACCTCCAGTCCTTTCAACCAAGATGTGATGAGCAACTTTTTCACTAACCTCTTCAAGAAACAGGAGGAGACTTTCCAAGCTACACTTAATATCACCCTTAAAACCCAAGCTAAAACTTTCACCAATGCTTTCAATGCCCAGTCTGCCACCTTTACCAATGCTCTCAACTTCCAACACCAGTCAATCATCAATGAGGTCAAGGAAATGACCAATGCCACTATCACTCCCCCTCCTGCTTATGTTGAGCCTACACCTGCCTAAGCCAGGACTAGCCATGTCCCTACTTTTACTCCTTCTATTATCGATCTCATCGATAATGAGAAAGCAACTGAAACTCTAACTTCTCCTACTATGGACTTGAGCATAACCACTCCCTCTCCCACTGCGAATCCTTTTCAAAGTGGAGATTTTCCTAACTTTTCTGAAGCTAAGAAATTGATGGAGAAAATTGAGGCCATAAAGAGAACAATCAAGAATATCAAAAAGCATGAGGACATGATAGATGTCAATTCTTTAGCTCTCTTTCCAAATGCATGGGTTCCTCCAAAATTTAAGATGCCAGTCATGGACAAATTTAATGGCACCACATGCCCCAAAACTCACATTAAGATGTATTTGGGCACTATAAGACCCTTTGGTGTGGATGATGAGCTCCTTGTTCAGTTATTCTAATAGTCCTTGACTGGAGCCGCTGTTAAATGGTTGCTAGATTTGGGCCAAAATCATAAGAAAACTTGGAATAACATATGCAATGCATTTTTCAAACAATACCACTGCATTATTGAAGTGGATATCACCCAAAAGGATCTAAAAACAATAAGGCAAGGTCAAAGAGAGTCTTTTGCCGCGTTCCTTACAAGATGAAAGGCAAAAGCAGTCCAAATGGTAAATTGTCCATTCGAAATATAGTACATTGACATTATTGTCAAAAATCTCCTCCCCCAATACTAGACTCATTTGCCAATGCAGTATCTCCCTAACTTTAAAGGTCTCATTGCCACTACCACTAAGATTAAGGATTTGATCTAATCGAGACCAATCAAGGATCAGTCCTCTAGTTTGAGATATCACAACAATACTAACTATACCATTAATATCCCCCAAAGAGAGGGAAAGGTAAATGTTATGTCTTATCACTAGCCGATAAAGTTAGAAATAATGACGACTTTCTCTGAGCTGGGCATGCCCCTCAGCGTCATTTATGAGAAAGCCTTAGAGGTTAATCTTATTAATCCTTTAGAACCACGACCTCCTCCAAACCCCTTACCCCTTCTCCAAAGGATACAATGCTAATGAGATCTACAACTATCATCAAGAGTCAGGGCACAAAACTAATGCATGCAAAGCTTTGAAGCATAAAATTTAAGATCTCTTTGATAGCGTAGACATCATTGCTCCTAAACTCAAAGTCTAGCACCACTATTAATCCATTTTTGAACTACCGAGCTCACCCTACCATCTCAAGTTTCACCTAATAATTGGCACTTTGAGAAGAATGCCTGCCTGCTATGGCTAAGTCTTCTGAGTCAGTGTCTGAGCCATCTGAGTCTGAGTCTATATGAGTCTGAGATTAAGTCCATTGAGTTTGTTAAATTTTTTTTTGAGTTTAAGTCTATCAAGTCTTATTCTTCTGAGTCTATTTTTTTGCCTTCTAGGCTTATCCTTTAATGTAATTCATGATGTTGGGATTTTGGTCAGTAATAAAAAAATTTTGAACTTTCTACTTTGTCTTAATTTTTTTCTGATTCATCTTTAAATGGGACATCTAAAAAAAGCAAAATAAAAAAAAAAGATTAAAAAAAGAACAAAAAATTGAAAAATAAAAAAACACAAAAAATATGAAAAAGGCAAAAGGATCAATTATGGCACACAAAAAAAATCCAAAATCCCATACATTGCATTTGCATGGCATAGTGGAAAAGCTTATGACCTGTTCTATACAAGACGAAGACATGATATGGATGATCCAAGCGTCACAATTTACAAGACCCTAACCTACAAGAAGCCTGTCAAAGAGAAGCTGCAAAGAATGAAGGTAGAATAGATCAAAAGGTATCTTGACCAATTGAATACTGTTGATGAAAAGAGAATTCGATGCTCTGTAAAAAAAATTCAAGTTTATCAGCGGAGACTAACTGAGCACCTCAACTAGAAAGCGAAAAATAAAGGTTTGCAATAAGAAAATCTAGTTATGGAAGAAATTGAGGCTCCCATTCATGATCCAAAAGGAAAGTTTAGACCAAATTAGGCCAAATTGTACATGCTCAAGAAGATCCTATCCAACAAAGGCACCATCCTTATGGACATGGACAGAAACAAACTCTCTCATCCTTGCAACCTGAATTAACTAAAGTGATACTTTCTCTAAAAATGACACCTTTATTTCATTTATGTTCTCATGCATCTGTAATTAGAACCACATGGACCTGATTCTCCCTAAAAAATGAGAAAAATTAATGAGAGAAAAATGATTATAAGGGATACATAGGCAGCCCAACTTTGGTGAGGTCTATATCATAATATAAAATATTTTATTTACATCGCATTCTCATTTTCTCTGTACCTTATATGTCATTCACTTAATTCTTTTGCCTAAAAAAAAACAACAAGACAAAAAAAAAAAAAGAAGAAAAAAAGAAAAAGAAATGAATGCTCGCTAAGCTGAAAACCCAAAAGGGCGGCTTAGGTAGAAATTAGAGCAAAAATAAAAGATGTCTCATTAAATAGTGATCAAATTTTGCAAAATACAAATCCATTATTATGACAAAAAGGATAGCCCTTTCAATGATGTCTATAGCTCACCTTATATCATAGTCTTGTCAACCTACAAGTATTTTGAACAAAAAGTAAAAAAGGTCATGTCTAAAGTCATGGTCTAGTTAGTCTTCCTCTACCTCTGAAAGTGCAAATCTCTCATGTCCTCTTCAGAATCAAAGTCTGCCACAATCTCCTCAAATGGGTACATCCCTCCTCCAAGTCTTTATAGCTCCTTCTACTATAACACTAGAAGTACCAACAAAACCAAAATTGCCCGCCATAACAGTATCGAAAACCCTCTCCTGAATACCAATAGTTCTGAAACTACTCCTAAAAATCCTCCTCTGCAATGCCCCTTTTCTACCCTAACTATAGCAGTCTTCTCTAAACCCCACTGTAGTGTCATCCTGTCTCACTCCATTCACAGTTTCCTTTGTCATCAGCACAGCAATTTGAGTCACTACTACAAACTATAGTGTCTCACTTCTAGTAGATCCCCAAGTCTCCTTCAAAGATCAAATCACCCCCTCTATTTGTGCTGCAATCCTCTTGCTACCAGTGGTTCCTTCTACAGTCTCTCCTTCCTCAACTGCGTCACCCTCTATTCCCTTCTACAAGGTAGCTTGGTACTCTTTATCAACTAGCCAAAGCACCTTTATCGACCATCTATCATTCCTCTTTCTGGTCGTAAGTGAAATTCTATAATGAACAGCATGATAACCCCTTAGCCAACCACCCTGATAGCTTCGTTAATGGAAGTTGTGATCTGTGCAAACTATAAGAAAGGAAAACTAGGGGCACATCCTGAATCTATCTCATCTGCCTCAAGACCCTTATTCCTTAGTGGAAGGTCATTCAAACCAAACCCAATAGGCAAACAACTTGACACCTATGGCCCCCAGTTATAAGAGATCCAATCCTGTACCATGGCCAGTGCTAAACTATATCCTTTTGGATAGCTATGATAGCCATTCTATCCAATATCTTACCAAGCCTCATTAAAGCACATGCAATAATGAGAAGTAAGGAGACACCACCTGGAAATTTTCCATCAATCACACTTACAAGATAATCTAAAACTAGACACCAATAAAGCACCCTTAACAAAAAAGGGTAAGGACAGACAAATTTTTTCTCACCTGGAGAATAACTAGCATGACAATCCATCTCTCTAAACTCTAAATAAAGTAATTAAGACTCATCAGTGTCTCTGCTAGTATAGCTATAACCACAAAATGCTTCTATTTCATTTGCCACTCTAGCATCACCCCAATCAACAAACTCGTATCCAACTCTCAAACAAAAAATCAAGGCCCTCATCTTGAGTCTCCACCTCTTATATCTCCTTGATCATCAGGATCATGGAACTTCTTAATCACAGCGGTCGAATTCACTTGACCATCACCAACCTTCATTTGGCTTGCAACATCCTGAGATAAGTCCTAAAAAAAAAAAAACTCCTGAAAAATCCAAGAAATGCCAAACTTTGAACTTTAGCACTAGCAAAGTTGCCTCTGAGTCATAGCCAAGCCATAGCATTAAACTTCCTAAAAGTGGGACACAACTCCTCTTTAGCAGTATTAAAACAGAAAACACGGGCCACCAGATTCCAAAACCTGAAGCAAGCCGTTAGCAAAATCTTAATCCCCTCAAACTCCTTATAAAGCCACCATGGCACCAAGTTGAGTTTCTCTACTTTGTAGAGTTTCTTAGTCCATAAATGCATAGTTTTATGGATGCAAAAATTACATGAAAAATTTTCTTTCACCCTATTGCACTTATGCAATCATCCATTAGAGGCATCATCACAAATCATCTATGGCATAAAAGTTAAACAAAAGGTCTATGAATCTTGAGATATGCATACATAAACATGCATAATCTATACACAAACATACATTAGATATGCAACTATCTATAGCCATGCATAATAATACACATACATACATTACATATGCAACTATCTATAGCCATACACAATCATACATAAGCCAAGCTAGTGGCCTCTCCAAAGCTGACCAGTACTTCCTTGAAGCTGATCGACATCACCTGAAGTTAACCAGTGCCTCCTTAAAACTAATTGACAACTCTTAAGGATGACCAATACCTTCTCAAAGCTGACTGACATCTATTGAAGCTGACCAATGCCTTTTGGAAGCTAACCAGTGAATCATGGAAGCTGACCAATACCTCCTTAAAGCTGACTGACATCTGTTAAAGCTAATCAGTGCCTTCTTGAAGTTAACTAACATCTTTTAAAGTTGATTAGTACTTTCTCGAAGCTGACCGACATCTTCTAAGGCTAACCAGTGCCTCCTCAAAGCTAACCGATATTTGCTGAAGCTGACCAGTGCCTCTTTAAAGCTGACCGACCCTTTCTAAAGTTGATTAGTACCCCTTGAAGTAGACCGATATCGTTTCAAAGCTAACCAATACCCTTTCATCCAAACCCATCAATTTTCATACATAAATGTTTAGAAATAGTCACGTAGATATCCTATGGTTCATTTTTCTATCTCTTTTATGAAAAATTTGTCCAAGTCCTTTATCTAGATATGTCGAATCTAGGTATCCCTCTGGTTCCTTTCTCTACCTCGAATCAACTGAATCAATCAATTCACCTAAAATTATCCAGCCACTAGTCTGGATATCACTTTGGTTCCTTTTCTCGCTTCTATTTATTGAACAATTCCACCCATAAATGTCTAGAAAGGGCACATAGGTATCTATGTGGTTCACTTTCCACCACTTTTATTCAAATCCATCAATTCACACAAAAATATCTAGCCATTAGCCTAGATATCCCTTTAGTCCATCTCTACCCATAAATGTTTAGCAATGATTACTTAAACATCCCTATGGTTCTTTTTACCATCTTTATTTTTCAACCATGTTTCCCAACCAAACATGTCCAAGCATCAACCTAAAAATCACTTTGGTTCCTTATACCATCCCTTATTTTGGGTTCACTATCATCAATATTACTTTGCAAAAAAGATAATTCTATTAAGGGGGCAACTATGAACCCTTAATTTTACACCCTCATCTTCCAGCTACAGTTCGACACCTGCTAAGATTAATGCGTTATGCAGAGCAAGTATGGTGGTTATGCTAGAGCAAAAAATGGGCTTTCAAACATATTAATATGAGAATACTTAATTTTTGGATACTGATACTTATCCAACTCTAACTGGACCTTCTATATTATACAGTAGTTTTCCCAAAACGGACTGGATTTTCTCTTAAACTGATTGCATGATTATTCTAAAATTAATTTTGAGTATATCGAAGCTAACCAGTGAATTTTCTAAACTTTGAAACACTCAAAAACTGACCCAGAACATCCAAAAATTGACTAAAGATAATCTCAAAAAGTGAGCCAAGCCCACACCACGTGGTAGTAGTAAGGTAGCCTTGTGGTGCCATAGGTCCAACCTGCAACCTACCTCACACTTGTGCTTATGCAGCACCATACCCTTCTGGTGAGGGTGGTCCCCCTTCTGTGTAGAAAAATGTCCGAAATACCCCTCTAACCCAATTTTCAATCATTTCTAGCCTAACGCCTCAATGTCTTTTCACTTTTTTATTTTGTCATAGTTTTATCTTATTTTTATTTCCTTTAATTGTTAATTTATAATTTATTTCTATGATTTTATGATGTTTTTATTATGTTTGTTAAGTTATTTTTAGTTGCATTAAATAATAAAAGAATCAAAAGTTTGGAGCGAAGATGAAAAATTCAGCAGGATGAATGCCATCGTAGCAACCCCCAGCTGCCTTCTCGCAGCGCTAGCTGCCTTCTCCAAAGCCCAACAATAACAGCAGCAGTGCCTCACCAAGCTCTCTAGCACCTGCTGCAGAGAGCTTCCTGCTGCCCACCAGTGCCCAGCATCTAACTGCTCTTCCTAGCATCCCGCAGTATCACCTTTGTGCAAATTTTAAAGATTATTTGAGATTTTCAAGGATTTTAAACCCTAAATTGTTTTAGAAAAGTAGAAACAAAAGAAGAAGTCTAGTTGTTTTAAATAGGGATGTCTGGAGGAAGAGAATAATCTTGATTTTGGGGAATTTTGGAGGATAGTATCTTCTCTTCCAATTTTCTATTCTCTGAATTTTATTTTAGTTTTCAAATTTCAACATTTAGAGAAAATTGTTTTTAGTGATTTTGGGAATTCTTTGTGAAGACGCCAAGAGATTAGATTAGAACATCATATTAGTTTATAAGATTAATTTCTTGGTTATTTTCATCTTTTGATTATTGAATTGAAAATTTTAATTCAATGAATTCTTTTGATTTTAATAACTTGGAGATTATCATTATGTTTCCTATAAAGTAATTTTAGTCTTGTCTAGGGTTTATACGATGTGTTCATGATATGGAATTGAATATTATCCCTTTTGATTATTTTTATTATTCCTAATTGAATTGATTGATTGTTTGACTTAGGTTTTGAATGAAAGAACGAGAGTTGAAGTTTAATTCCAGAATTTATTCCTTTAGGATCTTAAAATGAATAAAAAATATAAGTTTTAAAATTATGCTTTAGTTTTTTATATATGATTTGATAGAATGATTTATATGAATGTGATTGCTAATAGATTGATTTTTATTCTTTGAATTGTTAGAAACTAAGGCTTTAAAATAATCAATTGGGTATATTCATGAACATATAGGATTGATAAACTAAATACAAACCCTAGGCATCATTCATTCATTGTTTTAAAACCTATTGCATTTTAATCTACGTTTTCTTTTAATTTCCTGTTTTGTAATTATTTCTTTTCAAATCATTTAAATTCTTTTCATTTAATTTGCTTTAAATCGAGACAAATGTTTCTATTTGCAATTCCTTGAGAGATATAATTTTAGGTACTTCCGATATACTACAATTGCCCCATATACTTGCAGGTCACTTTTGGACAGTTTATTTTAAGGTGAACATTTTTCAATTTCTAAACTATTCTCACCCACTTTTCCTATAAATACCCCCCTCTATTCTCCCATTTTCCATACCCCTTGAGTTTGAGTAGATTGCTATCCTCAAATTCCTCTCTTCTTCTCTCTCTAACCACTCTTTAATTAATTAATTAATCTTTTAATTAATTATCTCACCCTACCCAAGTTAATTAATCTTTTTAATTAACTAAAACTCTTTTTTTTATTAAAAATAATCACTCAATTAATTAATCTTTTTAATTAATTAATTAATTAATTAATCTCTTTTTTTTCAAAATCAAATTAATCCTTTTCTAATTCACCTTTTATCAAAATTAATTAATTAATCCTTTTAATTAATTAATATATCCATCCATTTCATCACATTAATTAATTAATTAATCCCTCAATCAATCAAATCACCTGGTTTTGATGAAATAGAACTTCGATCCAATAAAACTTTTTGCCATCCAAAAGCAAAAGTATCAGCCTTTTCCTCTCAAATCCAAATCAAATCAACCCCTAAACCCCTCCACTTAATCGCAGAATGAACTACGTGGATTTTGATCTCCATTTAATGGGGTATATAGGCATATTTAGGATTTAAATCCAATCCCAAAATTAATTCCATTTTTCTTTTTTCTTTCAATTATAATTGACTATTTATTTATTTTTGAAATTAAGGAGTAATTATGTCATTTCCTTAAATCCATAAGGATTAGAGGGAATACTCTCTTTAATTTGTGAATGTTTACTTTAATCATTTTATTAATTTTTCATGCATTATGCATTCATACTATGCCATGTTCATACATTTAATTATTTGCCATCTTATAAATGTCATTCATGAAGTTAATTTTTCAAAGTCAAATTAAACTTAAAAGCCAAATTTAGATTATTTAAAACTAAACACCTAGTCCCCGAGCTTAACCTGGTTTAAGGCTAGTGATTTTATCCTTAGGTAAATTAAATGAAAATTAATGAATTGGAGTCAATTGGGTTTTTCCTTAATTTTTTCATTTAAAAATAAATTAGGGTGGTGATTCCTAAAATCATTTTCAAAATCAATCAATACGAACCTGAGAGTTCCATCGTGAGTCTAAAGCTGAATGAGTATCTCGATTCCCTCAAGTGAATGGGGCCAGTGCTTAAGTGAGGCCTCACACTCTCGTCTAGCATGACTGCCTTGACCTTCGACCCACTACAGTTTATGTACTTAAGCTCTTTTCTTCTCTTTGCTAGAGCTTTTGCCTTGTTGTTACTTACTAGTGCCTCATCTGACACCTCAGTAATGCAATGGATAACTCTTGTTGATCCATCATTTGGCATCTCAGGCTATTTCCTTTGTCCCCACTAGGACCTGCCTTATCTCCACCATCTCTCTTTATAAATCTAACCAGGTATCTTTATTTTATCAGGCTTTTTATTTCTTCCATTAGCTACCTACAATCATTTGTATTACGACTGTGACTATTATGAAAGAGGTAGTGCTTGCTTTGATCTCTTCTTTTTGGTGGGGTAGGCATGAGCCTAGCCCAAATGTTTTGATCCTTGAATGTAGCAAACACCTTCGCCAGGTTAACATTCAAGGGGTAAACTTGTTGGGGTTGAAACCTCTTCTTTCTATTCGAACTTTGACTCATTCTTCAGTTTTGCCTTACTTTAGGGGGTATTTTTATCTTTCTCTTTTTTGAGAACTGATTACAAGCAAGTGTGTTATCTTGTCTGATGTATTTCTAAGCAAGACCCACTACATCCTCTAGAGTGCGACAAGCATGTCTGCACAATGCTTTAAAGTATTTTGCATAAGAAGTCCCATTTTATAAGGTTTCGACTGCTCTGGCTTGGTCAAGCTAAGTAAATTTCAATGTTTCTTTGTTAAATAGAGCCATATAGTCCCTTAAGGTTTCATTTTTCCTCTATGTTACTGACTTGAAATACTGAGTTTTTTGCTCTACTAGGATGCTAGAAGTGAAGTGATGCATGGAAGCTTTGGCTTGCTTTATGAAAGAGTGAATGCTTCCCACTTCTAAACATCAAACCATTAAGTCGCCGCCCCTTCTAATGAGCCTCTAAAAGATGTACATAGTGCTTCATAATAAGTGGTTTGGAGCTCGACTGCATGCTTATAGTCTAAAATGTGGACTCTTAGGTCTAACTCACCATTGTATTTCCTAAGGGATAGGGGTTTGAACTTACTGGGCATACGATAGTCTT
>CANTUT010000803.1:2500-70000 GCA_947687605.1 Reutealis trisperma | reverse complement strand
CTAAGCTAGAGGACTAGAATTCAATATTTTATGAGGAAAAACAAAAGAAGGTTTAGAAATAACTAAAGGCAAAAGAACTGCAAAAGGTGAATTTACTAGCTACACTAGCTATTTAGGTACTGTTCATGTCTTTGCACTTGCTTGTTTTGATTATAAGTTGGAAAATCCATGGATTACTTATTCAAGAGCCACAAACCACGTGTGCTTTGATTTAAAACTCATACACAACCCTTTGACAATCATCAAATTCTCACTTGTTGATTTACCAAATAAAAGAATCAAAAGAGTGCATCATATTAGACCTATGTATTTACATACCAAGGTTACTTTAACTAAAATTTTACATGTCTTTGGTTTTCAATTTAATCTTTTATCAGTACATACACTAACTGCTACAAAACACAAGCAACCTACCTTAAGTCACAATATCTTTATACTTGGAAGTAATCTCTTGGAAAGTCAAATTAAGTTTGAAACAAGAAAGAGCCTAAACCCAATGACGAACTTGTGCAAAAGAACCTTGGTATTTTATGAATGAAACAAAGTAATTAACTTTGGATGTTTGGTTTTGATTCTAAGTAAGAACAAACATTGAGAATAGCACACAAGCAAAAGCTTTGTAATTTTCAAATGAATTAGCTTGCTTTATTGATTATTTAGTTAAGTATTTAAAATGACTTAGTTAGATTACAAACCCTAAAAACTAACTAAAGTAATTTGATTTGAGCTTGATTTAAATAAGCCAAAGGCCAAAACAACTAATTAACTACTAAAAAAGAATCGAATTGGGCCCTTATTAAATTGACAAGTTCAAAAGCCCAATTCGATCACAACAAATTGAATTAAAACTAAGAAGATAAATATGGGCTTTAATTAACAAAATTAGCCATAGCAAGAGAAATAGCTAATTTGCCACCAACCACCGAACCACTTGAACCGCAGGGCCCACTGCCTCCCCTACGCTCAAGACTTATGACTAGTAAGTCCAAGTAAAGACAAGATGAATTCGAATCTTATAATTAACTAATTGGTCAAAATTGATGTAAAGCTTGGATCATGCTTGAACTAGCTTCTAATCAACAATTGAATCTAATTGTAATGGTTTTACTCAATTCAAATTCATGTCTGAAGTTTAATTCTTCATGTTTTGTTTTCTAACACTTTAATGAAAGTTGAGTTTGAATTTTGAATCCCCAATTTGATACTTGATTCCTCTAGTGATTTATTAGACTTCTATCAAAATTTTATTTTTTAATATATTTCTTTTTCTAACATTAGTTCTCAATTTTTCTGAAAAATTGTCTCTCTGCCTTAGGATTGTTATGTATATAAGTAGATAATATAAAGTTTATTTAACCGAATATTTAAAATAAATGAGTACTTAGATTTAATTTTTTTTTTAATTGAAAAATACAAATTCAAACAAATTTATGATCTATCTCAATTCCACATCAATTTAATTGAATTAAATGGATTCTATAAAATCTATTACACTTTAAAACATGTATCTTTTAAAGGGATAAAATTTGATTGTCTATAAAATTATATATAAAAAGAATTAATCTTAAAAGTTAACTACCAAAATTAACATATTTATTTTTATATTAATAGTGTGTATTTTTCACATTTTATTTATATTCTATTTTAATATTTTCTTCAAGTGGCAATTGAGTTTTTTTTTTTTTTTTCATAAACTAATTATCACTTGACAAATGGGTCAGATTCATTCTTTTAACAAGTCCATAGGTCAATTTGAGTATAATAGTCATTCATACTTGGGCTTGAGATCAATTATTTGCTATGGTACTATTTAGAAATTAGATGTTAGATGTAAATTTAATAAAACCAATATTAAAAAGCTAGTTATCAAAATCAAAGTTTTTATCTTTATACATTAACACCACAAAGTTTTTAGCTTTATGAGATTTTTCACATTTTATTTATATTCTGATAACTACCACGACTGCAGTACATTGAAAGCCATTAAAAAAAAAAATGTTAATATATCAACGGGGAAAAACATCCATGTTTGCTGAGGAAGATATTTTTGCTATGATAATTTTATTTTATTTTATTTTATTTATTTATTTATTTTTTGCCAAATGCTATGAAACTGGTAGATATGAAATTGTTAAGTACAATTTGGCAAAAAAAAAAAAAATTGTTAACGACAATTTTTTTAAAAAAAAAAGACAGTATTAATGGCATTTGTCCTTATTAAATTATTTCCATCCCATTTTTCGTGCTAAGTCTGTGTCAAATTTATTTCCTACCACAAGAACTTAATTACAAGTAACGCATCAACTCTTGGTATAAATAGCTTTTTTAGGACTAAAATTTTACACTATATTTTAAATTAATATTAAATTTTTTATTTTTTTTTATTTTAATACTAAAACTTCAAAAATAATAATATTTAAACGCTCATATCAAAAATTGAATTTCTAATTGATACTATTTTTTGAAAGAAAAATTAAAATTTTGGAATCAAAAAGAAAAAAATTAAAAATTTAGTACTAATTTGAAACATAATGCAAAATTTTAGTACAAAAATTAAAAATTTAGTACCAATTTGAAAATATTGCAAAATTTTGGTACTAAAAAAACCATTTACCCTTTCTTTTTGTCCACAGTATCTCTATAATTTAATACCCCAAAAGAATAATTTTCTCAAGAAATAAATAAATAATATCCCAAAGAAAAAGAGGGAAACTCTTCCTTCTTTATGTGTGCACGAAAGAATAAAGCTGAAGCAAACTTGTTTTAACTAAAGCTAAAGAAAAGAGAGCAAAGTTTATATGGAGAAGCTTACAGATTTGAGCCACCTATTCATCACCGTCTTCCTCTCCTGCTTGGCCAATTTCATGGTGTATCCGGCAATAACTGATGTCACCATGGTAGCCCTTTGCCCTGGTCATGACGAGTGCTCACTTGCCATTTACCTCTCTGGTTTCCAGCAAGCCGTACGTTTCTTAACCACACTAATTAATCTTCTGCTTAATTACACTCTTAATTAATTGAATATTTGCAGTTAATTACTTGTTTTTTCTGATTTTAATCCTTTTCTCAGTCTTTAGTTTGTTAAATTTTCACTCTAATTAATGTGTAGCAGCCACAAATAGATTGGGTCGAGTAGGTTCAGATTTTACAGATTATTAACTTTCAAACATAACTTCTAAATTTTTCAAAAAAAAAAAAAAAAAAAAACGTTGTATATTTTATTAATTATATTTTAATTGAAGCAAGTCACATCTCGAGTCAGATTAATTAATTAAGTGGATCCACTCTCAATTATAAATTAATTATTAATAATTTCACGCATATTAATTTAATTTATTTAAGTACTCGTTAATTTCCTATTTATTACATTTCCAGTTTATTTAAAACAATTTGTAGACCTTGCATCTTGTTGGGTGTCGTCTTGTTCAATTTCCACCTACTGTTCAAACCTGCTAATATTACATACATATAGACATTTTTCATAGTTTTGTATTTTGTGTATTCACGTAACCGAAAAGAAAATTCTTATCTACTCCATGAGTGTATTTCAATCTCATACTGAAATACGAAAATACGAAATTTCCTTACCCAAATATTTTATTTTAATATTTTCAATATGTATATATAGAGTTGAAAAATATAACTAATCTCTAAAATAATTAATTTATAAAAATATTAGATTAAATTATACAAAATGAAATAAAAATTTCAACATTATATTTTAAATTTCTCATATTATACAAAATGTAATTGAAATTTGAATTATATATTTTTTTAGGTTATATAAAAATATAAATATTATAAATGTTTTGTATGATTTATAGTAATGTTAATCTATTTATACTATATATAAATGTGTACACAGATGATAAGCAAATTTACTTAAACACTCGTCACTAAATTTTTTCTAATTATACATTTATAATAGATTAATATGGTCATTTATTAGTTAAATAATATAATTATTTAATTATATTTAATTTAAATAATAAAAAAATGAATTCAATTAGAATAAGAAAATAATTATTTTTAATATATAATTAATTATAATAATTTAAATAAGAAAACTAAATTCAAATTTATGATGAGTTAATATGGTTATTTATTAATTAAATAATAAAATTTTCTAATTGTATTCAATTCAATAAGAAAAAAATGATTTCAGTAAGAAAAAGAAAAAATAAAATAATTATTATTCAATACGTAATTAATTTTATTTAATTTAATTTAAATAAGAAAAATTAATTCAATTAAAATAAAAATAAGATAATATAATTATTATTTAATATATATTTAATTTAATTTGAATAAGACAATTTTATTATAATTTTAGGTATTAATTATTTAATTAATATAATGAGTTATGAATCACATGCATCGCACTTATTAAGCATTTTAGTCATTTAAAAAGAATTAAATAGAAATTTTTAAAATTTAAACAAAATTAATAAATGATTTTCATTATAAAAATAATATTTAAAGCTAAACAATTAAAAGACATAATGAGTTTTATCATCTTAACTATTTTGATACCTTTATTTTGACTTTATAATACGTTTTTAAGAAATGAAGTGAAAAATTTCTCTAATAAATTTATTTTATTTTAAGGTGAAAACAATTATTAAATTTTTTATGTTAGAAGTAATTGTATTAAAATTGCCTGCCAATAAAATCATTTTGAATTCACGTTTACCCATACATTAAACTAATAAATAAAATATTTTAATTAATATGAATTATATATAAATATATATTTTTACCAAATGGAAAGATGTTCTTATTGCATACACTTAGTATAGAAAATATTTATTTTACTGAAAAATTATTTTATAATTATTTTTAAAATTAAATGTAGACTTAAAATCTCATAATAAACCACTCTAATATCTATGAATTAAATATTATGAGCAATAGATTAGCCATTCTAAACAAGTTGTAAAGCATTAACTAATGGATCCAAATAAGGATTGGGAGCAAAACTAAACCGAACCAAACCAAATCGACTGGTTCGGTTCAGTTCGGTTTACTTTTTCAAGTACTTTAGTTCGATTTGATTATTAAAATAGTAAATTAAATTAAATTTTAGTCCAATTTAATTTTCATCAAAAAATTTTGGTTTGAACAAAACCTACCAAAATTTTAGTGTATATATATATATATATATATATATATAGTTTATTATAATAAAAAGAAAAAAAATTCAAACCGATTAATTGAAATTAACTAAACTTTTTCGATTCAGTTCAATTTTACAAAGTTTGATTTCAATTCGATTTGAATAAAATAGAGATTTGATTTTTTTTTTATTTTTTGGTTTGATTTAATTTTGAATTGAGCCGACTATTTATATACACTTAAATAAAGATATAATTTTGTATTTTTGTGGGGTCTCAAGTAAGAAGGTTTATTATTGCTTGACCTTGTTCCTATATATTTAGGTATTTATGAAGATGCATGATCAAAGCCCATCTCTCTTTGTTTTTTTTTTTTAAGAGTTAAAATTAATTATAAAAATATTTTAAAATTTTAAAAGGGTCAATGCAATATTTTTTTAAAAAATATTAAAACGATATAAGTAAAAAAATTAATTTTGGAAATCTTGGGAGTGCATGCCTCTTGGTACCGTCCCTGTTTCGAAGCATGAAGCGAAATAAAAAGAATTTTATAATTGTGATTTGGACGAGACCATCTTTTTTCAATTTTCTTTTAAAAAGCTAATGGAGAGTAAGCTGTCGCTTTCGTCTTCCATGTAAATTGTATAATATATGAATGAGATATAAGAGTTAATTCGTTTCTTTAAAAAAAGCTTTAACACATTTTTTTTAATCATGGGGACGTTAAATTATTCTTCTATAGAATCTTTTTTGCTCATCAGAGTTCAACTCTTCAACCACTAAGTCAAGATGAATTGGTGGTGTTGTTTTACCTTTAAGACACTGGAGGAAACGACCTCTGGGCTGACTCACTACATCCATTTCGTTTATTTGTTTGTTGGTGAGTGGGCCCACCACTGCGCTTCTCGGTATTAGTGGAGAACTTACTGGTGATATTTTTGAATTCTTGATCACGACGTGTCTCTAATCGAATTTATTTAGTATTTTTTTTTCCAAAGATTTAGTATTTGTTTGATTATAAAGTGTGGTAATTTCATAAATGAAATTTAAATTAGATTATGAAATGATGAATAAGCATATTATTTTATATATTATAATAAATTTTAATTTTATATAATTAATAATTTTAGTACAACACATATAATATATTAATAAAAATAAGTATAAATTTAATTACTTATATTTAATTATGTGAATACATATGAAAATAGAACATTTAAAAATCAAAATAGAAATATATATCTTTTAATTAATATTAAGTATTTTCATAATTATTTTAAATTATAATAATTTTTTTTTATAAAAACTAATTTTCATATGACAAATCTCAAAATTCTAAGTTTAAATTTAAAAGGTATTTTATAGTGAGAGCCAGTCTTAGTAAAAGTGAGAGTATCAATCATAAACTCAACTTTGTTAAAATGTTTAATTTCATTTATTCAAAGAAACAAAATTCTATTCCACCTCTTAAGGAAAAATACATTTGGCATTTAATATAGAACTAGAAATTAATAATTGGTCAACGTTATTTAATAGATGCACTAAATATTTAATTATTCTTATATAATTTATTAGTAATTCTAATAAGAATATATGAATATGTAATATATTTAAGAATTCTATCTTTAATTGGTTTTTTGAACTATATATATATTCAACCCCATTTAAAAAGAAACAATCACCATTGAGTTAAAATAGTATAAACCTATAAAATAATAAATATCTTTAAAATTTATAGTGCCCTTTTAATTCATAGGCCCTAGGCACATACCTTAGTTGCTTTGGCCTAAGACCGGAACTGCTTCTAATTATAAAATTTAATAATTAGCAATTGAAAATATGACTGTCGACTTTTAAATTTCTTTTATTTAAACTCTCTATATTTAATTTTTTGGATGGAAGTAGTATTAAAATTAAAATTTTCTTTTTCTAGTTCGTGCACCATGAAATATGTTTTCTAGTCTCAACTGTCAATTATTAAGATACAAGACAAGATTAACAAGTTTACAGCCTTACTTATAGATATATAATAAATAAGAATCATAAATTAACTATACATGAATTAGGATAGAAAATCAATTATTTAAATTCCAATAATCCTGTGTAATTATTTGCAGATCATTGGACTGGGGTCGGTTGTGATTACACCACTAATTGGGAGTCTGTCTGATCAGTATGGGAGGAAAGCTGTGCTCACAATTCCTTTGACTATCTCCATCTTTCCTTTAGGTAGGCAGTTTATTTTTGAGAAAATTATTTATATTATATTATTAGATTAATTTTGCTGGTGAGATCATAGTTGTTAGTCTGGTAGGTCAGGCTAGAATAATCCGAAACCGTCTAATTTCATGTTTGGTACGGTTCTTTAACCCTTTTATTTCTAGAACCGGCTTTAATCCACATAAACGAATAGATTAACCAGCGAACCGATTGATCTGATATCGCTTTAGTGAGTAAATAACTTTCAATTAAATTCTTTTTTTCCTTCAACACGAACCCTGACTTATTATATAATTTCCAACCATTTATGCGCAATATCACTTTGTGACAGATTCTCCCATAAAACAATAATATATTATTTAAAAAATTATGTAGTAAAATTAATTTTTAATAACCACTTCTAACATAATTAACAGTAAAATTTAAATATATTGTAAAATAAATTTAAACTTTTTAACACTAAAAAAATTAAATGTCTCTCATTTTAATTTACATAAAAATTAATTAATTTTTAAAATTCTTATATTTTTATATAATTTGCTTTAAAAAATTTATTGTATTCAAATTTATTTCAAATATTAAATTGCTTATAAAATTTAAGTTTTTTTTAATATTATATGATATTAATTTAATTATTTCTTTTTCAATACCAATTCGATCGATCCCCTTGAATCTCTAACTCATAATTTTTTGCTTTTTACCAGTTCAAAGTTCAGATAGATTTGAAATTATTGGGTGAGATTACTTAAAGTTTAGAATTTTATTTTATAATTCAAAATAATTAAGTATTTAAATTTTATATTGTAACAATATTTTATATCTTTTTATTTAAAATTTGAATTCACCTTCATTTTAAATGCACATTGAGATGGCTCTATATCCACCTACTTTTGTTTAATTCATGTTTGTCCCTACGTCCAAATACTCTAGTGGGTATATTTCTTTTCATACCTAATAATTGATTTTTCTATATATTTTCAAATTTTATATTTATTATACACTAGATAGTGCAGCTTTAATATACTCAATAGAATCCCATTCCTTGCCTAAGTAGAAAAGAATAAAGGGTTTGTTTTGAGCAATCACATAGATATAATACTCTTTTAAAAGAATATAATTGTAATTTCTTTGTTTTTTATTTTTTGTTTCTAATTTTATGTACAAAATTCTTCTTTTCTGTACTTCGCTTGTTTTTCCAATTGAATTCCCATAGTTGATCCCTTCTTTTACTTTGCTATCTTTACTCGTTAACTGTAAATTGAATTTGGCTAGCTCGAAATTTGAATTGTTCGTTTTCAATGAGTTTAAATTGGGTTGACTTTGGTCAATAATTTAAAGTTTGAATTTATATTATTTAACAATTTCCTATACATTTAGATTGATTTGATAAAATAAAAAATTAAGATAATATTTGGTAGATCGTAATGAGACGTAATGTAATATAACTAAATGCATTTTTAGTTTAAACATTACACTAAAAAAATATTCGATTATTTTACATTTTGTCTCATTATGATCTATCAAAAATACTGTAAGAGTACGTTTGATAGATCATGATAAGATGTAATATAATTAAATGAATTTTTAATATAACTTTATAATAAAAATTCATTTGATCACATTACATTACATCTTATTACAGCTTACCAAACACACCCTAAATATTAAAGATTTAAGAGCTAAATTTTATGTACCAAATAATAGAAGTGTTAAAAGTTTTAAGTTACAATCTTGTCTAAAAATTTAATACTTATTGTATTCAGTATAAATTTTAAAATTTATTATATTAAGTATATTTTAGTTTAATTGAGATTGTTAAGATAAACTTCATAAAATAATTTAAAACTAAATGGCTGAAAATTTTAATTTTAAATATTGAATTGTATTATTAAATTTCACCTTAGTTTTAATTTTTTTTATTTGTATTATTCCTAAGTAAAACTTTTAAAAGGAAATTGAATATTAAATTAAATCATTAAGTACTTCATGAAGTTAATATTTTTCTTTTTGGTGCCATTTGGTAAAATTTCATGAAAATGGGAGTCGATCTTGAAATTTTTTGGTTTTAGGGCATACTGCTAACTACTCGGACATCCTCATAAGTGAATATTTGACCATATATTGAGTTATCAAATAAAAAAATATTTGATGAACCTAATTTTTTTAAAAAATTTATAATTTTTCTTTTGAATTTTTATTAAATGAATAAAATTACAATTAATTTTTAAAATTATAATAAATTAATTTTTTTATCATTAGGCTCTTATTTTAAATTTCAGTAAACAATAGCTCAATTATTGCATCAATCATTCAATGTCATTTATCTATGCATTAAAAAATTCATCTAAAAATATCACGTGTATGTAAAATAATATTTATATTCTCTACGTATTATCAAGGTTGGTATGAAAAGTGATAAAGGAAAAATGTCTTTTTGCAGCTATATTGGCATATAGCAGGGAAACCAATTTCTTTTATGCCTACTATGTGCTCAGAACTCTCAGTGGTATGGTTTCTGATAGCAGCATCAACTGCCTTGCTTTTGCCTATGTGGTAATCACTTCAAATCGCTCAATTATGCAAATACTTCCTTTATTCACAAATAGACACAAAAATTAAAAATGTGAATTTCTTTTATTAGTTTGTCTTTATTATTGTCGCTAATAATACTAATTATTCTAAAATAATGTGATTAATTATAAATATACTAAAAAATATGTTTAAAAATAAAATAATAAATTTAACTTAAAAAGGAAAATGATTTTTTTTTGGACATTCCAAATGTAAAGTGTATGACCTTTGTTGAGAATTGGTTGAATTCTATCGTTTCTTTTGTTGGAAATATTAGGAAGTGGGAAAATCTCACATTAGGCAGACACAAAAATAAGAAGGTGAATATAAATTATGAGTGAAGCTAACTAAAATATCTTAGGCCAAGCTGACAACCAAACTCTAAATCAAGTGTGACGAGCCTAATAATGCAAGCCCAATATTACCTTAGTTGAAGCCCATGGTCTATAGTCCAAGAAAAATAATATTGTACTAGAGCCCAATGAAGAAAGGTTAGGCATTGAAGTAAGTCCAGTTGTATTTGAGGGAGAGTGTTGGAAATATTATGAAATGGGATAAAGGCTAGGCTAGAATTAAGTTCAGCTGCATTTGAGAGAGTGTTGAATGAGAATATTAGGAAGTTGGAAAATCCCGCATAGGGCAAGAGCAAAAATAAGAAGGTTAATATAAGTTGTGCTGAAACTAACTAAAATGGCTTAGGCCACTTTAGTGTAAATGAAGCCCACACAAACGTGAGCTTATGAATATAATTCAGTTGTATAAAATCAATTGGCTTGTGCTTAAGTGTAAGTGGGACTTAGCCCCTAACGACGGGGCTTAAACATGGTCTTAGGATTCCGCCCATTTGCGTATAAAACTTTGATACCATATTTAAGTCTATCAGCTCGAATATGGTCCCAGGATCCAGTTCATTTGGGCATAAAGCTCTGATACCATATTAAAATCCATGAGCTCGTACATATATTGGGTTATAATTAAACAAGTATTGAAACCTACTTGTACAAAAGCTAAGTGTTGGACTTTGATATCTTTGTTGTGTACAATAATTATCAAAAAACAAACTTATCTCTAGAATAAGAGTTATTCTTATCCTTATGACACCACCTTAAGTTGTACTAGATTTCAAAGAAGAAATATATAGTCAACTTGTCTCTTAGAGAATCTTATTTTTGATAATGCTTTGGTAAGATACTGAGAGTCTCAGCACTTTGATATTTGGTGAAAACATACAAGGCCTGCAATTCTTTCTTTGCCACCTTGTCACGTACAAAATGAAAGTCCACTTCAAAATATTTTGTGTGGGAATGAAATATTGGATTGATTGTCATCAATATAGCACCCAAACTATCACACCATAGACTCAGCATTTTGTTCGATTTGAACCCGATTTCATCAAAAAGAGATTGTAACCATATGTTAACTCAAAAGTAGTAGCTCCTATGTCATGATACTCAGCTTCAGTAGATGATTTATAATATTTTTTTATTTCTTAGAGCCCCAAGAAGTCAAGTTATTTCCAACAAACATAGAATAGCCAGTCATCAATTTATGATCTTCTAAAGAACTTGCCCAATTAGCATCAGTATAGGCATATATTTAATAGTCAAATGACTTACTAATTTTTAGTCCATAACAAGCAGTAGGTCGCAAATATCTTAAAATGCCTTTTACTACTGTCTAGTGCTGATTTGTTAGAGCATGCAAAAATTGCAAAAATTTATGCACAAGATAAGAGATGTCCGTACAAGTAAGTGACAAATATTGCAAATTACCAACAATACTCCTGTAAAGTTGTGAATCCTAAACTAGTTCACTATTGGACAAAGAGAGACTATGACTAACACATCCTAGAGTAGTCGAGACATTAAAATCTTGCATCTTTGCTTTAGAAAGAAGATCATGGATGAATTTTTGTTTGTATAAGAAGCAAACTAGCAAAACACCAAGTTGCCTCCATACCAAGAAAATACTCTAAGGGTCCAATTCTTTCAATAGAAATTGTTTCGCTAGAAGTAATGATGGACTAAATTATTATAAGATCATTGCCTTTAATTAGTATATCATCAACATATGCTAAGTAAAAAAACAATCTTGCCAAGTTTATTGATGTAAAGTAATGAAATGTCAATCATTAATCCCATAAATCCAACAATAAAAAATGCATCAATAAGACACTTGTACCACTGCCCTAGAGCCTATTTGAGGCCATAAAGAGAGCACAACAAGCAACAACCATGATTCGAATGATCAGAATCAACAAATCTAGAAGGTTGTTCTATGTATACTACATCCTCTAGCTTCCCATAAAGAAAGGCATTTAAGACATCGAATTATTTGATAGGCCAATAATTTGATACAATAATAAAGAGAATCAATTGAATTGTAGTTTGCTTGATTATTGGAGAGAATATTTTTGAAAAATCTATCCCTAGCCTCTGATGGTACCCATTTCCCATGATATTTGTCCAAAGTGCCATTTGTGTTTCGTTTCACCCTATAAATCCACTTGCCTCCAATAATATTCATATTAGATTAACATGGAACAAGAGTCTATGTACCATTTCTAATAAGAGCATTCAATTTATCAAACATAGCTTTTCACCATTCTAAAGATTTGTTAGCCTATGTATAAGAAGTCGGTGTTATAACAGCATAGAGATTAAAGATTTTCTTTTGTTTTAAGGTTAGAGAGTCTATTTCTATATTAATCACTTAACATTTTTGTATTTAATCAATGTGAAATACTTTAATACTCCCCTCTCTAGTGACAATGTGGTATTTAAAATTGTCACTTGAAATAATTAGAATCAAATCAATTGGCAAGATAATTAGGTACTTTTTTGGTAAACTGGAATAACCAATAAGGTAATTAGGTACTTTAGTAAATATAACCATCCTACTCTGATACTATGTTAAATTTTTAATATAGATTTGGGAGAATCAATCTGAAAAGCTAGCTTGTTAAGATTGGGGAGTCCATTTCTATATTAATCATTTAATATTTTTGTATTTAATCAATGTGAAATACTCTAATACGCACCATTGCATATAAGCATCAATCATTTCAATAGCTTCATGATTGAGTTTATGAAGTTTCCCCTTAAGTATACAAATATATGCGAACTAGAAAAGTAAATTATTGCAAGCTTTACCCAAGCTTCAAAGCAGTGGTAACACCAACAATTTGAGAAACAACAAATTCAGACATGGAACTTACAAGCCAATTTAGAATCACTTAAACAGCATGAAACCAAATAGAGTATAGAGGATTACTTTCATTATTGGCAAGAAGCTTAGTAAGTGGCAATTCAGAATTGTCAACGTGACGAGAGAGATTTAGCCATGAAGCAAATGTAAGATCTAAGTTTGCTAAAACAAATAGTTAGAGGAGGTGAGTTTGATGGACAATTGATGAGCAACATTAAGTGGTGCAGATAAAGGAACAGATGCGGAAGCATAAGTAGATCTAGGAAAAGAATCAGTGAGAGCCGGAATAGAAGCCATGATAGAAAAATTTTATTTGAATGTTGTAATGCCCTCTCATACTCTAATACCATATAAATTGTATGACTTTTGTTGAGAATTGGTTGAATTCTATCATTCCTTTGTTGTGTTTAAATACAAACATATCAGCTAAGATTTACAAAAGATAATACGTATCTATAATAATTATTAGAAAACAAAATTATCTCTAGAACAAGAGTTATACCCTTATCACCAAAAAGAAAATGTGAACAATTATTTGTGCACTAAGGGAGTGTTAAACTTAATGCTACTATGTGAAAGTTATGATAGAAAATTGATAAAATTAAAAGTTTTAGTGGAAATTGTAATTTGTGTATAGATTTGGATTATTTTGGATTCTAATGATTCACTTTTTACCCAAAAAGAAAATCCCATTCACTAAAAAAAGATAATTAAGGTGGTGTTAGGTGAAATTGAAAATTAAGTGTTAAAATCTTAAGTGATGAATAAGATAATTGAAATAACCTTTAAATTATAAAAATTTTCAAAACCTTAATATCAGTCCGTATTTTAATTTAAAAAATTTTGATTTGTTGTTTTAAATATTTTTAAATTAATTGAGACATTTGAGATGTACGTTATAATTAAAAAAATTAAGTGCTAAAAATTTTAATTTTAATTATTGAATGGTATTATCAAACAACACCTAAATTGATACATTATTGAGACTTAAATGAAAAATGCTTGCCTCTTTCCTCTACCACTTTTAGACTTTGAACCTTTTTTTTTTCCTTCATACATATGAAACTAGCACAAATATATTAGTCTATTTACTTATGGAATTTGTTTTGCCATTGGACATGTTAGTAGTCTATATAGTTGTCTGACTGTACGACTTGCAATATAAAAGATTAAAAATTAAATCTTAAAATTTCATTTTACTTCAAAATATATTTAATGAAAAAAATTATAAAAGATTGGGCTAATCATGTATAAATGGTTTATTATGTTTTAGGCAGACAATATATCAGAAAGCAGAAGAGCATCAGCATTTGGAATTCTATCTGGCATAGCCTTAACTGCCTTTGTCTGTGGAACCATAGCTGCTCGTTTACTCTTTACTTCATTAACATTTCAGGTTAATTACTTATAATTCCTTATCCTTTTTTATTTATTCATTTTTTAAATTCCATTGTTCATTATTCCTTACGGTTTTTTAAAAAATTAATTTTCTTTGATTTGTAGGTTGCTACATTTGTGTCAATGGCTGCTGCTGTGTACATGAGAATTTTCCTAAAGGATAAAGTGGTAGATAGTCAAAATTTAAGTCAGCCAATGTTGAAAAGTGCAACAGATGATGATAGTAATTTATTGGGTAAGAGGGCTTCTCCAGTATCCAGGAAGATTCTAACAGTAGGAGATGTTATATGCCTGTTGAAGAGTAGGTACGGCTTTCTCAATATCTATTTGATATTGTGTTTAGATAACTTCTAGGCAAAGTGCTTTTGGATTATTTAAAACTTACCAAATTATAATTTTTGAGAAAACTATATTTTTCAATTTCTTTTTCATATATACTGTTTAAAAAAAATATGACGTTAACTTGTATGCGATGTGGCTGTCTTCCCTTATGGGATTGAAGTTTGCTTCTTCGGAATCCCATATTATTTGTGCTAAGGGCATGTGTGGGTTATATAGATTGATGCGCCTTTATAAAATAATCATGATTTTATAAAAGAGTGTATCTTGTCATTAACTTGTGTGTATATATTATTTCAATTTAAAAAAAAAAAAAAAAGATAAAAAGTATATATATTTAAATTCATTGTTGGAAAAATCTTACCTACATTAGGTACATAACTTATCTTATATATCAAACCAATAAGTGATGAGATATTTTAGTCAATATGTTTTTTATCCATTTTTTCAATGAAAAGACCCTGATATCTATTTTTTCTTTCATATATTCTTATTTTATTTGATTGATATATGCACTCAGTATAGATAAGTCTTATCCCTCAATGCTAAATAGACTCGATAAACCAAATGCAACTCATACCTTCTATTTATGGGGATAATTATATTATGGGGTCTATATTTTATCATTTCTTTTAGGGCTACAAATGCGTCAGGCCATTCGTGAGAGATTCAGTGTTCGGCTCAATAAAAACTCATTCGCGTTCCACTCGTTTTATAAATAAACCAAACTTGAGCCTTAATTCACGTCTCAATTAATAAATGAGTCAAGTTTAAGTAAAATTAAGCTCGACTCGATTATACTCGTAAACAACTCGATTAATAGGCTCGTGAACAAGTTCGTTTATATGCTCTTTTATAATGTTTTAATATATACATTTATGATTTATGTTTTGTAAATATGAAATTAATAATGGCATATGCATACAATTAGTTTCACTAATATTATATTTTATAATTTTATCAAATAGTTGAGAAGATTAATTTTCAAAAAAAGGAGTTTATGTTACACAATAATAATAATAATAATAATAATAATAATAATAATAATAATAATATTATTATTATTATTATTATTATTATTATTATCCTAATAAATTTTGCACTCCAAACAATATATTTTAACATTTCTATAATCTTTTTGATAATTCAAATATATATACTCTTGATTTTTTCGAAACATATAATGCTCAATTATATGATTTTTTTTTATTATTAATTTGATACTTTTGCTTTTATGTTAGTTTGTACATGATTTTTAAGTTTTATTAAGATAGGCTCAAGTTCAAAAGGAGCGGAACTTGAAAATGATTTTTAAATTTGAATCTAAGTTTAAGCTCGAGTTCGAGCTCAAGCTCGGGAAAAAAAAAAAAAAAAAACAACTGACTCAGGCAGCTCGGCTCGACTCATTTGCAGTCCTAATGTCTTTCTATTTCATTGTTTTAACCTGACGGTTATTTGTTTTCAATTAAGTGTATTTAGTTAAAAATTTTTATTGAAAAATTAAAATAAAATCATTTTTTTTCTCAATAAATGATACAACATCTAAATATCTACTCCATTTATCTCTCTGGATTACTTCCATTTTTATAATTGCTTGATGCAATTTCTTGAATCTTCACTGAATTTATATATATACTTCTTATTTTTGGAGCTTTATTCATTTATTTTTTGAAGCTTTATTAGTGTACTCATATTGTGTAAAACTTGTTCTGCAATCTGCAGTGCTACATTTTCACAGGTAGCAGTGGTTTCATTCTTCCAGAGCCTTGCTGATGGAGGAATCCTAGCTTCTTCAATGGTAAAAGAAAATAAAATTTAAGAAAGTGGATGAGCCATATTTATTTATTTATTTTTTGAGAGGGGTCACATTTCTTTAAAAAGCTAATAATAACTAATGACCCTTTAACGTTGAGTGGTACTAAAGTTGTCTACAAAACTGAAAGGTATCAAGTTCGACTCTCATTTACAAATGTTACTACTGAAAATACAATAATTATTGCAGTTATATATAATTTATTTTTTAATTGCACTTGTTTTTACAATAATAAAAAATATATTGGGATTTCTGGTTATCAATTAGGAGTATGATTGGTTTGCAGTACTACTGGAAAGCCCGTTTTCACTTCAGCAAAAACCAATATGCTGATCTCTTGCTTCTTATTGGAATTGCAGGGATGGTGTCACAGGTACAAACTTATATTATTTTCCATATTTATTTTTGAACTCATTCATTTTTTAATAAATTCCTTTTTTTTTTTTTTTTTTGGCTACTCTTCATTTTCTAATAAATTCAGCCACCACTGTTTATTAATTCTTGGTGTATTCTTGTGAATCTTGCAGCTACTTTTCATGCCTTTGTTGGCAGCTATTATATCAGAGGAAAAACTGCTTTCAATAGGGCTCTTTACAGGTTTCGTCCAGGTACGAGTCTTACCCTTGTTCAGTATAAATTGACTCGAAATATAAAATTTATTTACAAATATGATAAATTGACTTGGTTACATTGACTTTCAAAAAATTATTGGTAGAGTAAAATTAATAATTTTCATTTATTTAATCAAAGATAAAAATATAAATATTTCAAATAAAATTCATAATATTTTATGAAATTTATTTATATCAAACAAGACATTATTAGTCTAATTTATGTGCTTGTATTCGCAAGTAGGGTGAACATTTGGTTCCATTGGTTCAGTACAAGTTTTCATAAAATAAAATAGGGAGTACAAAAAATATTGTGGTTATGGATCTATGAAATTTTTTTTGACAAAGAGGAATCTAGAATTTATTCTGTTAGCCGTTTTGGGTCTCTATCACTGATACCATTAATCAACGCTGAGGTAGCATAATCAATGATAATATGACACTAACGTGTTATTTGTAAACTTCACTTTTTAATTTATGTGGTTATCTAAAAAAAAGAAAAAATAGATCTACAAGTATCATGTTAACACAATATTAATATTTACTAATGGTATTAAGATTGTGAACCTTAAAGTATTAATATAACAAATTTTAAACTTTTTTGGTAAAAAAAAATCCACATACCCATAAGTATAAAAGTATAAAAGGTCAAACCAAATTGCACTTTTTTATATCTTTCCCAACAAAATAACCATTTTTTTAATGAAGAAAAGTTAAGCAGAATCAAACTCAAACTAATTGATATATATATATATATATATATATATATATATATATATATATATATATATATATATATATATATATATATTTGCTAGTGACTAGTGAGTTTATAAAATGTGTGCATAAACTAATGTTTATTTTGCAGATGGCTATCTACAGCATAGCATGGTCAACCTGGGTAATGTTTGTTTAAATAAGTTCCAAATTCTTTGCATCCTTTTATTGTATATGTTCCTAAAAATAAACTAATTATCATTGTGAGGTGCAGGTTCCATATGCCTTTACTGCATTAGCTATCTTTATTGTTTTCGTGCCACCATCTGTAAGTTTATTAATTGATGTTTTCTTCTGCTAAATGCTCTCTTCCTATCTGTTGATTGATACAAACTAATTAATTAATTCTTCTATTTGGTGTAATTAAATGTATTTTGACTTGACAGTTACGCAGCATTGCATCAAAACAGGTTGGCCCCAATGAGCAGGTAACAATATAAAATGTTATGGGATAATATAGGTGGAATATTTCATATTTATTAAATATAAACACTTCTAGGATTAATTTAAAAATGGATTCTTTATTCCTAATTAGCTAGCTTTTATGAATTACAATTTTATAATTCTATTCCATAATAATAATTATCTTACGTAAAAGAACATTAAGAATGTGATTAAGTAAATAAATATTTTTGATATATATGGGATAATTGTAAGTTCTACATATGCTGAATATGATCTTTTTAAAAATAGGTATGATTTCATATTTGAAATCTTTTGAAAATATTTCAAGTATGAAATATGTTTAAAATCAATTTTAGAATCATAAAAACAAGTTACTGAGTAGCAATGAAATTTGTTTATTGATGTAAAAGGATTTCTCTGGATTTTATAACCAAAAAAGCTGCTATTTGCAATTAAGAGTGTTCACATATTGAATCAAGTTGGTTTTTTTTTTAACTCGATCTGATCCATTTTTCAAGTAAACTGTGATTTAGGCGAAAACTCATCCGATCTGATCTGAATAAAATTCAATCGGATTGAATTAAATCTATCTATTTTGATTAATTTCCATGTAACATTTTTTATAACTCGATTGATCTAATCAATCCAAATAAATATATCTTCCAAAATATTATGAATATGACTTAACGGATTTAAACAAAAACATGACTACTCAAATCGAATTGGATATGATGACTTCTTGAAGACCACCTATTTGCAATAACAACACCAAATAGTTTGTTTGCCTAACGTTAAATATATATTATCCATAAATTCACTTTTCAAGAATCCCAAGTGTGTCACTTTTACACTTCTACTCGTATTCATATATCATGGTTAAAGAAATACTTCATTTTCCTTTAATAATTACATCTACTCCTGAAAACTTGTCTCAGGGGAAGGCTCAAGGATGCATTTTAGGCATTAATTCCTTTGCCAATATCATTTCTCCCTTAATTTTCAGTCCTTTGACAGGTATGCAAAAACTTAATAATAAGAATGTTTCTTTATACTTTATACACACATCTAATTAACTACAAGTTTAAAAAAAAAGTACTACTTTATAATTATAATTTTTAATTATTTATGACATTATTTTTATTTTTTTAAAACAATTTTGACTATCAATAACTAAAATCTTAGTTATCAAATATTTCATAATTTTTTTTTAATTTTTTGTATGAAAATTAAAAGATAAATCTTACAAAGTAAAATATCAAAATTTAGAATAAAAAGTACAGCTGCAATGAGTATTTAATTTTTTTAGCTTTCAAATATTTTTCATTTTTAATATGAATTTTTAAAAAAAAAAATAAAAAAAATGTTAGAAATCCATCCAAATGTCAAAATTTATTGGAGAATCAAGTGTGAAATTATATAATAGATATATACACTACATAGATAATAGATATAATAGATTAACAACAACTTCTAATTTTATGAATATTGCAGCTTTATTCTTGTCTGAAGAAGCGCCTTTTAAATTCCCTGGCTTCAGCATCTTATGCATTGGATTTGCATCGGTATGAAGTTTTGCCAAATAAACTTATTTATTTAATTTATTCATATTTCAATGCTGAAAAGTTATCAAAGAATCACTGTCAAAAAAAAAAAAAACATCAAAAAATCATTTAATGTTAACAATATAATCTTCAACTCCAAATAATAATAATAATTCTGGCAAAAAAAATAATAATAAAAGTCGTTCAAAATAGAAAAATGCCTTTTCCTGCTTGTTTTAATTGTTTGAAAATAGAGACCAATCTGAAATCATCTTATTAAAATCACCAAAATTAAAATATATTTTTAATTTTAAAAATATGTTTTTTAATTTTTATTTTCTACACTAACATTGAAATACTATCTTGATTTTTTTTAATTTTTATTTTCTACACTAACATTGAAATACTATCTTGATTTCTTAAAATTCAAATGATTAAATATTCTCATATTAGAATCTTAAAAAAAAAAAATAGAAAATAGAATTAAAAAATTAGATTCTTTTTGGCTAATTTTCACTAGTAGTCCCTGAATTATTGATCGTGTAACACTACTATCTTTAAACTTTAATTTCTAATTGCAAACTTTCTAAACTTCAATTTCAATAAAACGATGGTCCATAAATTTCAATTTATAATAGTAAACCCCATTAACTTCAGTTTCAATAATAGAAAATCCTCTCATATCATTTTCCGTTGAACATCCTAACAGAGTGCTGATATAGCACGCTAAGCATAAAATCAATAAATAAAAAAAAGAAAAAGTCAGATAATTAAGTATGAAGAATTAACAAATTTGATTAATTGCAAAATTTGAGTTTTGAAAGATGGTTTAGCTTGCTTTGAAAATCAAATCAATGAAGAACAGAGAGAGAGAAGTTAAAATATCAACAAATTTTTTTTTACTGTTGAAAATTAATACAAAAATTTTCTGAAATAGCGTCTCACGTGTGCATTTAATGACTTGCTTTTTTTGTTTCTTTTTTTTTTATTTTTTATTTTATACGTGACATGCCACATTAGCATTTTGTTAAGGTGTTTAACAGGAAATGATGTGAGAAAATTTTTTATTATTGAAATTAAAGTTTAAAAACCATAATATTACTAAAATTGAAGTTTAAAAATTTTACTATAACAAAATAAATTTTTAGAGATTATAGTGTTATTAAAATTAAAGTTTTTGGGATTTATTGTTATAAATTGAAATTTATGAACTATAATATTACTTAATTAATAATTTAGGAACCATTAAAAAAAATTAGCCTATTCTTTTTTAAAATATTTATTCAAGCCATATCCTTTTTGATATGTTTAAATGTTTTCTGCACCCCATCTGTCCTTTCATATATATTATTACTATTACAGATTATACAGAAAATAATAAAAAAGTGTCAAAGACATGTAATGTCATTGTGATTTTTTACTTGTAATCATCGAAGATTCTAAATAATCAAGATTGATTTTATGCCATATATCAAGCTCACACTCTTCTGAACCCATGATATTATTATTATTATTATTTATTTATTTGATTATTTATTTATTTATTTATTTATTTTTTGAGGATACTAAGCCCATGAAATTTAATAATCCTCTATATATATTTCTAACAAAACCATTTTTGAGCTTGCAAGAACTATTTCTAGAAATTGCTACACCAAAGTCAAAGTTACAATTTCTTTATAATTATCATATATGTACTGTAATTTGGTAGTCTATATAAAACTGACAATTATTTTTCTCAAATACTTGCATATTTTGAATTTAATGCAAAATGATAAATGTTGTGCAGTTGATTGCATTCATTCAAAGTCTTATGATAAAGGCTGCTGCTCCTATTCCTTCCCAAACAAACACCAGCAACATGCTGGCCTAGTTCTCCATTCTTGTCTGTTCGTGGAAGAAGAAAAAGAAGAATTACTGGCCTTCTCTCATCAGTCATAGAGAAACTTAGAAACTTATGAAAAGAGTTGAAGAATCAGCGTGTATGTACGTATATGTATACCTGTTCATATATATGAAATGAGTTAAAGAACCCATTTATGATAAATAGACCTATTCATTATTGAGGAAATTACACCATATGTTACATTTTTCTCATTTTTAATTTTTATGTCTTCCCAAATTTTTTTTCATATACAGACTTTGGTGATTACTTTTTATACTTTTTTTTTTTAATTTGGATTTTAAAAAATGAGTTCATAATCTTATTTTGAAATTTAGCGTAGGTAATGTGTAGATTTGTAATTAAATTTTTTATTGATTAAGTTTATAATTTATTTTGATAGTTAATCATTTAAAATTTATTATCATGCTTATTTTTATAATTTTATATTTAAATATTAAATTTAATTTTATAATAATTTTAAATGATCGCTTATCTAAATGAACTTTTAAAAATATTCTTATTTGGACGTCTAAAAATAATTGATATATTAATCATTTACTTTTTTATTAAAAATATTGATAAAACTTACAAGATTAGAAAATGATTGATGACTTCACAAAACAATCAATGAAAATTATCACACCATAAGTCAAATTAATCATTAGTAGAAATATATTGTTTTTTAGTTAGTATATATTACTTGTTGTGACTTTATGGTATTATATATTGATTATTTGCAAAAAATATACTATTTTTTAGTTGGTGTATACTATTTACTGTGACTTTATAGTATTAGATACTCCCTTCGTCCCAAAAAGATTATCCATTTTCTTTTCTCACATAGTTTAATACTACAAAAATCCAGTTATTTACCAATTAAAAATTTATCAATAAATTCATTTACTGACGGATTAGAGATAGACAATATCCATCAATAAAATGATGGTTAGTAATTAGTCAGCAACGGATAGAACAATCTGTCAGTAAATTTACCAATGAAATTCGGTCAGTATTTTATAAAAAATTGTCAGCAATTTTGTTAGAAAAGAGTCTCAAATAATCATAGTCCATCATTAATCTATTAGTAAATATAAAAAATTCATCAGTACTATGTTAGTAATCCATTATCAAAATATAATTAAATAATATAATCGGTTAGTAATCTGTCAGTAATTTTTAGTAAAAAATAATATTTTAACATGACAGTCAGTAATCCGTTAGTAAAATACGTTTAAAAAAATAATATTTTATGAGAAACGGTCATTAATCTGTCAGTAATTTAAAAAAATAAATCAATAACAATTTCTGTCAATGATCCGTCAATAAAATTTTGAAAAATATTTTTTTAATATTTACTTTCGGTCAGTGATCTATCAATAAAATAGACAGTATTTTTTTTTAAATTTATAAAATATTTAATAAATTAATTTTATAAAATATATATTAATTAAAAAATTATAAATAAATATATAATATTATCAAAATTTGGATTTATATAACGTAATATTATTTACAAAAAATATAATATATTGTATACCATATAAATATTACAAATAACTAAACTAAAAAAAAAAACTAATCGTGCTCCTGAGTATCATCATCCTCCTCATGGCCCTCCTGATGATGCTGGCCATGCTCTAGATCTACTATATATACATCAGTAGCAGCATTTCTAGCTGAAGTGTGCTAAGTAGTAGAAGGCGGTGGTGGAACAGGTGAAGAAGCAACACCACCAACAAAGTACTGTGAGAATCTATAGCTCAACTTGCTGGCGGACCTACTCCTGGACTATCCGTTGCATCTCATGCTGCATCTCCTCTCGCATCTAAGCTGCTCTCCTATCGATCTTCTGCTGTATATGCTCAGCTGTAGGCAGCGGCGGTGGAGTTAAGGAAGAACTGGCTCCGAGATGTCCGAAGGAGCAAGCCATTAAACCCATTCCGTAGACTCGTCCCTTCTCCCGGCCCCCAATAGCCCTGAAGCATAGCTCAAACTCATCTACTTGAGCTGGCTCAGTAGATCCGAGAGCCGGCTGCAATATATGCTCATGTAAGTTTCTAAGATCCTACTATTTTTTATATAATAATAGTTAGCATTTAAATCTTTAATTTACTTTAATAGGAAAATTGCTAATTAAAACTTATATGAATCCGCTGGGAGTGCTGGTCAACAAAAGTTTATCTATTTTCCTTCCTCGTGTGGATGCAAACGAAGATTTTCTTAGGAGTAGGGTCCCCACCAAGATCATTTCTCTGTTAAAAATTAAAAGTATGATTCCAAAATTAGTAAATAAAAAAATTATGAAATTAATAACTTAAAAAAATGAATTTTTAAAGTACGTACGAAAATTTTTAAACTACTTAATTACTTATTATAAAAAAAATGACATCTTACCAATTTTTTAGCATGCTCCGCCGCAGGAACAGACCCTTCAATATGTTTAGACGATCTATTCGCTAGACTGCCTTTATCTGAGTTTTTGTTCAGTGATGCCTTCTAGGATAGCTGCTTATGCTTTAGAGAATCCTAGCATTTCTTTCAAGCATCCCAGGTCTCCTGAGGGATCCATGTCTCTTTCTTCCTCTTCCTCTTGATGTTATAGAGGAAGTTCTTGTATCGAATTACAACATTCTTAAAGAATGTTGTCTTCACTATATCTGATATAATGAGGTTCCAGTAGTAGTACTTCTGAAAAAAAAAAAAAAAAACAAAAATACAAGTTAATATATAAAAAATAATTAATAAATAAAATTCAAAATTAATTTATTAATAGTATGTACCTATTTAATGCATAATACTAATAAATTATTATATTTTATTATATATTATTACAATTTATTATATATTATTATATTTATTATACTTATTATCTTTTAATATAGTATTATATATAACGTATATTTTATTATGTATTATTATTATATTTATTATTTTAGAATATATATATATATAAAAACTGGTTCTTGAATATCTTGTAAATCGTCCGCACTAACTTTAGTGGATACATCATGCAATCAAAATGCTTAAATGTTAGTTAAATGAAAAGTAAGATATTATAAATTAAGAATTATCTTAAGAAATATAATACTTACACATCTCTTAATACTTACACATCTCCAATCAGCGTGAGATTTTGTCTACACCCTGGATCTGTTAGCAGGACTGGTGGGGCTATGAATGGAACTGTTGTAGTGGTAAGAGCAGCTATAGAGGTAATAGTGGTAGGTGTAGAAAATGAAGGATGGATAGATGAAGAAATGGGCGAAAGAACAGTGGATGGAGGGTAACGAAAGAAGGAATAGTAGATGAAGGGGTACCGAAGAAGGGACAGTGAATGCATGGGTAACAGAAGAAATAATGGATGGAGGGGTAACACAGAAAGAATAGTAGATGGAGGGGTAACAGAAGGAATAGTAGATGAAAGGGTAACTGAAGAAGGGACAGTGGATGGAGGGGCAACAGAAAAAGGCATAGTGGATGGAGGGAAAATGGAAGAATGAATAATAGAAGGTGATGAAAGTATAGGATCAATGGATGGAGCAATAGACGTAGGAGGAGGAGAGGATAAAAGGATCCGTATGGTGATAGTCGAAAGGGTGAATATGGGAGGCATAGAAGGAGAGATAGATAATAAATAAGAAAGGGTAGTGGGCAGTGATGCACTGTTAGTGGGAAGATCACCAGTAGTAGCAAGCCCTTCCTGGGAGCTACGCCATTTTCAAGACATCGATTTATTGCTACTAGGAGTATCTCCATGACTTAGTACACGTCTTGGAGTTGACATATATATAATTCGTAAAGTTTAATAAATTCATTCATTATTTAATATTACATAAAAAGTAAAAAAAATAAATAATCAGGACATTATTTCAATGTACACTAAGAGAACATGATGGAAGGCAATACTGAAATTTCAGACATTTGTATGAAATAAAAATATACACAGACAACGAGATCTCTAAACTGTCCACTTTGGTCAATTTAATATCCTCTCACCATCCAAACGGGATTTACGGTTAATCCTAAATATATTAATCATTTTAATTAACAATATTTTTTGACATTTGATTGTGAATGTCCAAAAATAAAGTTAAAATCATTTAAATGTTTTTATTACCAAAATGGTATAGATTTCCCATACAAATAACAATACTACAACATAAAAACATATTTTCAAAATTAATAAAATAAATTCACAAGATAAATGTAAAATGTTTTTGAATACAATACAAATTCCTAAATGTATTATACTTTTTTCCATTTTTTACTGCACCATACTTTTACACATATATATTATTACTTAATAATAAAGATATTAATATTGTATTAGATATTTTTTATATTATTTACAAAAAATTTTAACTTAAATTTTTCTTAATCATTTTAATTTTGAATATTCAATTTTAATTATTTATTAGCATTAATTAAGCCGTTATGTATTATTATATTTTTTAGACTATTTTTCCTTTAAGATGATATTTGTCATTTTTTTAAAAATCTTATGAAATGTATTTAAAATTTCATTTTTAATGGCATATTTATAATTTATAATTTTCTTTTTATTTTTCATCAAAATATTTTTACTCCTAACTAAAAAAATTTCTTTTTTTTTTTGTATTTTATGAAATGCATTTATATTTCAATTTTTGGTAGCATATTTGGTGGATTTTTTTTATTTTTTAATGTGAAGTAAATTTTTGATATTTTATGAAATTCATAAAAAAAATTTCACTTTTTATGGCATAATTAAACAAAAATTTATTGTTCATTTTATCGGTTTATTAACGGATTTACTTAAATAAAACTAAAATTACGTCGCATACATATACATCTATAAATTCATATAAACTTAATTACATAATTAAAAATTACATTGTAGTATACAAATCAATCACAAATTACAAATTCACATCACAACATTTATTTTTTTCATATACATTTACAAATAAACATAACAAACTACAAATTATATATAAGATAATTAAAAGAACATTACAATCCAAATTATTATATTTATATATTAGTATAAATAAATAAATTTACATTACAGATCTCTTAATGTGCGATCCGACTTATATTACTGCCCCATATTGCCGGAATATCAAAAATCACCAGTGATAGATGAACAGTGGCCGTAATTTGGGAGAGAACAAAAAAAAAAAAATAGACGAACGGCGGTAGAGAGAAACAGGAAGAAGAAGAAGAAGAAAGAAGAAAGAGAAGAAAGAAAAAAGAAGGTGAACATGTTATATTTCATGATTATTGACTAATTACTGACGGAAACATGCCGTGTAAATTAAAAAAATCGGTCAGTACGCGGCTAAAGGCGGTAAAACACGTGTCTATTTTTTTCACTTTCGTCGGTATTCCTTCAGTAAAAATTAAATAAATGGTTAGTAATTACTGATATATTGCTGCGGAAAGACTGCCACTGAGTACCATCCGTTAATAAATCTCTATTTACTGATGGATTACTGACGGATAGTGTCACGTAGTTTACATTTTTTTGTCACTATGACTATAGATGCAAATTTCGCCCTCTTATTTTTCTCATTATGATTAGTATTCCGTTAGCAAATATTAGTATTTACTAACGGAAAACCTAATGCCGCGTGGCATTCTGTCAGTAATCCATCAATAAATGTTTTAATTGCTGCTAAAATATTCCCGTATATTTTTTTTCGTCTATAATTAGTCAGTAAACCATCGATAATATGTAGATAGTATTCGTCAGTATATTCCATCAGTAATATTATTTTTCTGTTAGTAAACGATAAATAAATACACAAATATTCCTACACACCATTTCATTAGTATTCTGTTAGTATTCGGTTAATATTTACTTACAAATTGTCCGTCGTTAATTTTCGTCGGTAAAAGCCGTATTTCTGATAGTGTAAGAAAATATCATTAATTACTTGTCAACTCATAAATTTTATTATATTTTTCCACTTATATTCTTGCATATACTTATTTATTACTATATTTATTATTAATTTTAAAAATACACATCTGTTAATTAATACAGATAAAATAGACAAATATCTATAACTATTTTTAGAGTGAACAAGTATTTTAGGACATCTTAAAAAAGAATAATGAATAACTTTTTAGGATGGAGGGAGTACTAATTATTAGAAGTATACTATTTTTTGTTTATAGTATTAAATACTAATTATTTGTTAAAAGTATACTTTTTTTTTGTTTAATATATACTATCTTCTGTGACTTTTCATTTTCTTATTTTGAGAATTTTTTAAAATTTTAAGTAAAATATAATTTTAAAAGTATTTTATTCTATAAATATAAATTTAATATAAATTTAATTTTTATACGAAACAATCAATATCATACAAATTTATGAAAATATAATACATAAATTCAGATAAAATGTATAATTTTCAATCTAAATATAAATTATTAGTTAATTCACTTTAAATTTTCATAAATAAAATTTAATACGATTAAATATTTTTTTTTATTTTAAATGGAAGTGAAATCAATATATTATAATAAAGAGAAAAAAAATCAGAATTTGATAGACAAAAAAAAAAAAAAAAAAAAAAAAAAAAAAAAAAAGAGGCGAAAATTATACATAAGTAGAGAAATTTAGGCAATTTTAGCAAAATTAAAAATCAAGGGACAAAAAAGTTATTTTTTTTAAATTTTAGACTATTTGTGTAAAAATCCCATTGATTATTATACCTGTTCCCAGTAAGTAATAAATAGACAAGCAAAAATAAAGAATAGAAGACAATGAATTTAACTCAAAAAAAAAAAAAAATAATAATAATAATAAATAAATTAAAAAAAAAAAAAAAAAAAAGAGAAAATAACCATTAATGAATGGGAAAAAACTTGAATATGATAGCCGATATTAAAATTTGAGGGGCTCCACAAAATACTTAAAACCTATGTTATGCACAATTACTATGGTTTTCTTTATGCTAAAGTAGACAGCTTCTCCTAACCAAACAAGTCATCGCGACTTGATGAATCCCCTCCATCATCGGAATCACTGTTGGCATTGAATGTCAGTATAAGCTCTAAAAGTTCCCTACCGGCAGTAGAACTCTCTTCACTGCGTTCTGGACTAGTTCTCCGCCTTTGCAACGAAAATAGTTGCAGCATCAGGTCCTGTGGTGAAGCTACAGGGTACATCCAGCTCCTAGCCTTCGGTTTCAGCTGAACACAGAAAGTGTAAATCAGAATCATCATTTGCATCATCATAACCGTCAACTAAATTTATCAACATCCTCATCGCAATCATCATCAGTGTCATTATCATCATCATCATCATTGACAACACTATCATCGTCTTCGTCATCATCATCATCGCTACCGCTATCGTCATCGTCGTCTTCATCGTCATCAGAGAAATCATCATCGTCATCATCACCAGCACCAATGGTAAACCATTGGATGCAATCATGCATCGGAACCTTTTTCCAAACAAGTAACAGCAGAGATAATACTAGCGTAAAAATTAATAATTCCATCTATAAATTGATTGAATCAGCCAGTCAGATCAGACTCAAAAGGAGTCACCACAATACCTTCATTTATGTATTTCCAACCTTTTTCCAATGATGAAATCAAAACAGGTACATGCCCCTTTTCTCCCAAATGTGAAATTGAAAAAATAAATTCAATGATTTTTTAAGTAATTTATAGTGGGGAGAAGGGAACCCCTAATTGTGCATCCGCCAAAATTCAAAAAGGGTGAACAATAGTCAAGGTATTGCTTAAATAATTTAGCCAAATATGCTGGCAGAGCGATGATTGTATGCAATTTGAGAAGAAATTCCAAAATGGGTATTTTTCTGTGTTATTAGGGCTAGGACTTATTTTGCAATGCATAACAAGTATTCTTTTGAGCTTCTTTAATGTTTGTCGGATGATGGAAAAGTGAATTGATATTTCTGATTACTGGTTTCTTTTCCTTGCATTCTTTTTTTCATCTACTTCAGCTTTAACCATCACAAAGAAAAACAACCAAAATAAACATTTACATCAGTCTGACATAAGTTGATTTTTCCCAGAAGGATATCTTTTCAATCTTTCTTGGTATAACGTGGTGGTATGCACAGATTAACATAAGTTATCCACTTCTTATTTGGAAGTTGATATATCCAGCTATGCCATCGATATCAATTAAAATTAAAATAAAATAAAGTTCAAGGATATGATTTCACCCATTAGCACAAAATAATAAAAGCATACCTTCTCAATGTTTGTAGGTAGAATAGCTCTCTCAATGGCCTTTGGAGTCCATATCTTTATATCATTCTCGATTCCACTGCTAGCAAGCACAGTGGCATGGGGATGAGATTCAATGCAGTTCACTACATGCTTATCTGCTTCCATGACACGAATAAGCTCTCCGCCCTTTTTCTTCCAAATGAATATCCGACCACAGTCTGACCCACTCACCACATATTCGCATTTGGGCCCAAAAAAGCTCACACCCTTCACAGTCTCACAATTTCGATGACCTTTGAAGACTTGAGGAGTGGTTTTACCATCAGCATCCATAGGTCCCATTTCACTTATATCACTGCCCATGGAACCTGGAGAAGATGGATCTGGGTTGGGACCCAATCCCATGTCTCGTGCGAAAAGATAGATGAATTCATCATTATAAGTGACTAGAAGCTCACTCTGGTCTGAAAATGACAAGCCTGTCATTCCAACTTGCTCATCACCAATCAAATGTGGAGGACAAAAGTGATCGGCAGGTCGACCAATGTCAGTTGAGCCATCCCAATTATACATGCGGATATCATAAAGTCTAGCATACTCATCAGACCCTGCAACTGCAAAGAGATTTGGATTCCTTGGATCAATTGCAATTGCGTTTAAATGGACGATTGGCATGTAATTCCTCCTATCATCAATTGGTTGGCAAGTGAAAAGTTCTGTAGCACGCCGAGTTCTTAGATCAAACTGAAATGACATTGACAGTGACACATATAAAACTCAACTATGTGAAATCATGTAAAAATCATATTACAAAAACAAAGCCATGTAAATACCACAAAACAAGTGAAAAATGATCAGGGATTTTAATCTTTTTTTGTTCATTAAGGACATTCCAGGCTGGGAATCAACAAGCCATTAGATTTTGTGAATTTGCTAAATATGGAAAAAAGGAAAAGGAAAAGGAAAAATAAAAAGAAATGAATCTATAGAACTGCTAATTGAAATTAGAAAGGGCAAAAATAACTCACATGTTGAACCAATCCATCCTCACCACAAGTATAAAATATATGAGGGCTCCCAGGCTCAATAGCCAACTTATGGGCTCGTCCTTGGTGTTTTGCTAGTAATGTAGTCTCCACTGCTCCACGTTCCAGAATTTGAGCATGTCGAACCTAGAATAGAGGTGAAAGTTTTCATTAAGAATACTATCATATTTGACATATCAACATCACCTTGTCTATCAATATCATTCTTTCCCTCTTTGATTTATGAAGTTCTTTGGAATATAAGAGAAAACCATATAGATTTTAATTTCAGACAAGAATGTTATCTAAAATCTACAGTAACACAGGTACCAAGTTGTGAAGAAATAGGAGTAGGACATCATGTCCTTTATAAAACTAGGATATTTACCTGACCATCAGCAGCACAAGTAACAATGCTTCGATCATCAGTGTAAGGCATTATTTTGGCTTGAAATACATTGTTATTATGACCAGAATGGAAAGAAAGCTTGATATGCCCAGTTTCCCAGTCCCAGAGTATAACCCGCCTGTCATCGGAACCTGACACCAGAATGTCACCATCAGCATTGAAGCTTACCGTATTCACACAACCTCTGTGCTTCTCTAGCTTCTTGTATATATCAAGCCGCAGTACAAGATCCTGAAAGGAATGAAAAATATTTCTTCAGAGCTCTATCTATGAATGGAAATTCATTGAGAATTAATCCAAAGAAATATTACATTTTTATAAGAAAGCAAAAATTAAGTTCTTGCCGTAATTTGCTTTTTTAATTACAGCAGAATTCATATATTTATCAAGTAACATTGCTTGTCATTGAATTCTGTATTCTAACAACATCAGAATAAAAAGTACCATTTAGAAAGCAAAAAGCAAGAGGTTCAACAGAATGGAGCTTAATAGAGCATAACAAGGCTTTAGATTTTACGAGTAAACCCATTATGGCCAGGAAAGAAACATGAGAAAAGAGAAATAAATTAATCACAGTAGCATCGGAACCAAACCTAAACAAAGTAATGATTAATCATCAATGCAGTAATTCATTTGAATTCAATCTGCCTTCATTTTGGAGATTAAAGAAGAAAACTTCCCGACCAACTGAAACCAAAACTTCAAAACCCAAAAAATAGATCCAATTTAGTACTTTACTAGTGGAGTGGGGTGGTGTGGCCAATCCAATAACCCATAAAATTGCATATAAAAAACTACAATATGGGTTCTAAAGCAGAAAATCAAGCAACCCATAACAGTTTTAACACGATCAAACATATCTCCATATGATAATCAATTAAGAAAACCAAATCAAGGAATTTCACAAAAAAAAAAAAAAAAACCTGATTCAAGTTCAAATTAAGCGCACACCTGTCACTCATCACTCAAATTACAGAATAGTAGACCATAGATTAAACACCAAAAAGAAAGAAAAATAGAGAACCTCCGAAGCAGCGAGACGGTGGGCGAAATTCCGGGTCGATAACTCACCGACCTCCCTTTGCCAAACATTCACCACAGCCTTATCAGGGCTAGTTCTAGCTCTTTTTTTCATTTCAACAATCAATCAATCAATCAAGAATCAAAATTGAAAGAGATCGATCGAATCGATTAGCGAGGTGAAAAAATGAGCGACTCGGTTAAACGAAGCGAGTCAATCGCGGCGGGTTCTGTTATAGAATTAGAAGTCTCTGCAAGCAAGCAGAAGGATCGGTTACAGTTTAGGCTCAACACTTGTAATCCTCTTTTTTTTCTCTGTAAAATCCCATGTAGTCACGTCCATCGACTGCATATAATTCGATCGTGCCACCTGGTTATCTTTGTGGCTTAGAAAACAATGGTGAATTTATTTATTTATTGAATAAATTAATTTATTTTTTATTAAATATTTTAAATAATATTTATTTGGTTTTAATAGATGATTAAATTCAATTTGTATTTGAATTTAATTTTACGATTTAAAAATATTAATTATTGAGCTAAGATTTATTAAGAATTAAAAATGAAAAAAAGTTGATTTATTATTATTATTATTATTATTATTATTATTTTGAGAATAAGGGGTAAAGTAGACAATTTCAACCTCATATCATCCCCTAAAAAACAAAAGAATCATAAAGGCAAGATTAAGAATAGGCTGACCTTACAAACTTATGAGCTACTACGTTCACTTACCTCTGTACAAAATAAATATTAAAAATCTTTTCTTTGAAACAATGAAGACCATGATAAAGATAAGGAAATAGACTAAACAAATAGAGTCCCTCTCTAACTTATATTTTGTGTTTCACTTGTATTGGGAATTCCTTGTATACTAGGTCATGTAATTATAACCAAGGAGTGCTGCAGATGTGTATATATATAATATTTGCTACTGCACTTCTGTGATGAATTTCTAATAATATTTGGCTACCGTTTTACTTTATTCTTCTCACTCTTTCATGATATTAGAGCTTTAAGTGGCCTAATAACCTAGCCTAACTATGGGGGACATTATACCCACCACAAATACTACCACAAACCTATAAGTTTCACCATTAACCAACATTACCACTCATCTCCCTATCAAATTGAATTCTACCAACTATTTGTTATGGCAGGCACAAATTATGCCACTCCTTCACAGCTATGATCTGGCCAAACATGTGGATGAAAATTTGCAACCACCATCAAGATTGACAGAACATTATCAGCCCAATCTCGCATGCAATTCATGGTTTCAGCAGAATCAACTTGTTTTGAGTTGGATCATTGGGTTTATCACTGAAAATTTTATACCACAAGTAGTAGGTGTTGCAAGTGCTAGAGAAGCATGGGAAAAGCTTGCTAGAACTTATGCCTCAAGTTCTAAAGCACAAGGACCATAAAATTAACTTTTTTAAAGCTTTAACGCGAATCCAATGAATCCATTACCGGTTACACTCAGTAGGCTAAAGGCATGTATGACCAACTTGTGGCTTTACAAAATCTCGTAAGTGAAGATGATCTTATACATGTCATCATATATGGTTTAGGTGTGGAATACAGACCTTTTATACGATCACTTAAGAATAGACTAGATGCTGTAATCTTAGTTGATCTTTGTGGATTACTCTTAAGTGAAGAATTGAGTCTTACGGCTAATGCCAAGCGTTATGAACCAATTCTGTCCATGCCTTCTTCAGCCTTTGTCACTTAACATTCGCCTGTGAATCTGCGAGGTAGAAGGGTCGAATGGATAGAGGACGTGGGCGAGGAATCTTACAAAGACAGCCATACTACAACTTGCCCACATCAAATCAATATGGACAGCCATTCAATACGACATTCAGCACTCCATAGTTAGGTTTGAACAATAGGAATCACCAATTTTTGGGACATATAAGATGCCATAATTGCAATGGGATAGGACACCTTGCAAGGAACTGCTCATCACCAAAATTAAATCCTAAAACTTGACCCTTCATCAACCAACCAACATCTAATCTAGCCTCAACCCCCACCAATACACAGCAATAGATCATGGATTCTAGTGCCAACTATCATCTTACACCCTTTATTGACAATCTAAGTAATAAGTAAGATTATAATGGTCCAGATAACATTATTATTGGTGCTGGTAATTCCCTTCCAATCTCTCATGTTGGTTCATCTCACTATGTTTCTAAAAATAAAACTTTTGATTTAGATAATATTCTTCATGTTCCAGATGTTTGTAATAATCTTCTTTTTGTTTCTTCATTCACTAAGCTAATGATGTTTCTGTTGAATTTTTTCTTAATTATTTTGAGGTGAAGGATATCCCCACGAGGGCTTTGCTGCTTATAGGCCTAAACAAGGATGGTCTCTACACACTAGATATGACTGTTGTTTCCAAAACCCCAAAGCATTGTGTTCGTTATCTACTTGGCATGCTCAATTAGCTCATGCCAACATTAGAACAGTTCGACAAGCTTTGTCTCAGTCTAATATAATGTCTTCTAATAGTGATTTTCATTTGTGTCATGCTTGTTCCATTAGTAAAAGTTATAAATTATCTTTTGTTGAGTAGAATTTTGTCGCGTCCCAACCATTAGAGTTGGTTTGTTCAGATTTATGGGGACCAGCCCTTATTCCTTTAGTTAATGGCAAATGGTATTATGTTATTTTTTATGATCATTTTATCAAATATTGCTGGATCTATTTTCTTGCTTATAAATCTAAAGTGCTTAATGCTTTCATTAAATTTCGTCATGTGATTGAAAATTTTTTTGGAAAATCAATAAAGATGTTTCAAGTAGACTGGGTGGGGTGAATTTCAGGCTCTCACTAAATATTTATCTAACAATGGCATTACCCAAAGAAGCTCTTGCCCTCACACTCCTGAACAAAATGGTTGTGCTAAAAGAAAGCACAGACACATTGTAGAAATAGGGCTATCACTTATAAATCATTCCAATATACCAACCCCTTATTGGATGTATACCATCAAAAATTTGTCTCCCTTTCAAAAGTTATTTGATAAAAAACCAAATTACAATTTCTTGTGTGTTTTTGGGTGTCTTTGCTATCATTGGTTGCATGCATATGCTTCTAATAAATTATCTCCTAGATCGTCAAAGTGTGTTTTTTTGGGCTATAGCAAATTACATAAAGGATATTATTGCTTAGATGTTCAATCAAATAAAATATTTTCTCACGACATGTAGTTTTAGATGAACAGGTCTTTCCATATGTTGATAGTAGTGCCAAATCCAAGTCCATTGCTGCATCTCAAACATCATGATGAGCATAATTTAATACATATTAATAGCTCTTAAAATTATTTTTTGTTGTTCATTTATTAAATAAATATTTTTATTTAATGATATTTTTATGAAATAGGAAATAAAATGGTGAAAACTTGAAAATTGAGTAAAATTATAGTTTTTTACTTGCATGAATAATAATAATAATAATAATAATAATAATAATAATAATAATAATAATAATAATAATAAAATTTTCGGAAAGAAATAATTTTTCAATAAAATCAACTAAGCCATTTTCTTTTTTTTTTTTTTTTAAATGACACCATCTTCAAGTGTGCAATGGAAACTAAAGAGTTCACTAACCATCCTTATGCAAGCTAACTAAGAAAAACAAAGGATTCAAAGATCAAAATCATACATTTGATGCTAAAGAAGAAAATTTGTGAAAATTTAAGTCATCACCAACCATCCTTATGCAATCCAACTAAGGAAAACCAAAAATTCAAAGATCAAAATCATATATTTGATGCTAAAAAAGAAAAATAATTTGAAAATTAGTTTCTTCATCAACTTGCTATATAGCTATTCATGCTTGTAAATAGAAGGAAAACGGCTTAAAATAAGAGCTTGTGAGAAAAAGAATTGAGAAAATAAGGAAGAAGTTGAGATTTCAATATTAAGGATCAAAATTGCTAAAATGGGTTCTTTTGTGTATTTTGTTATTCTAATTATGTCTTTCTAAGTTTTAATTTTACTAAGGTGGATGATGAAACCATATTAGATTATTAATTTTTATTTTGTATTGATTCTAAATATTTTGCAATTTAATGTTTATGATTTTGGCTTCATTTGATAATATCCTTTCATCAATTTTATCATGTATTTTTGATTATTAGAAAAATTATTTACACTTGGTTTTTATTGAAAGAAAAGTGATTTTCTTTCATCATGTGTTTTCCATTAAATTGTATACATATAATGCTTAGAAATTATACTTCTAAAGTGAAGGAAAATCTATTTGAGAATTTAATAAAATTGAACTTAGTGATAAAATCAATAGAAAATAAAAAGATTGATTTCTAAACTATTTTATGAAAATTCAAATCAATACATTATAAAAATTATTAATTAAATATTGGTAAATTTTGAAATCTTGGTAATATTTTATCTAAATTTTATTTCACAAGTTCATCTACTCTTAATTGTATTATTTTGACGTTTCTATTTCTTTATCATTATCTTCAAAAAAAAAATATTATTTAGAACTAGGTTAAAATTAAATTAATGTGGTTTGATTAAGCTTTTCTATAATTCTTTTCATAACTCTCTCTGTGGGAACGATCTCGTTACTACTTATCTACAGAATCAATGATTCGTGCGCTTGCGAGTATAAATAAAATTTCACAATAAGTTTTTGAAGCCATTGTCAGGGAGAAATCAAAAAGAAAGAAAAAAACTCATTGGATCAATGTTTGTTTAATTTTTCTACTAGTTAAATCTTACTTATTGTGAATTTTTATTTTATTTTTATTTCATTATTTCATTTTTTTTATTTATTTGTTTAGTCATAAAATAATATTAGTTTTTGTTGTAACAATTTTCTTGTTAGTTTTTGCATATTTGAAAAAAAAAATTTAATTTCAATAGTACTGAGTTGAGTTGGAATTGTGCAAAAAATTTTAATTGGATTACTATAGCAACTCAGTTACTATTCACATGTTTTGCATGGTTTCATATTTTTCTTACATGGTTAGTTAGCTACTATAGATAATTACTTTATTTTTCTGCAAAAATTTGTTTTAATTTTCAATATTATTATTATTATTATTTTTTTAGCTTTTGATCATAAAGTTCCACGTTTATATATATTTATATTTTTTTAATTATTTTTTCTTTTATTTTTAGGATCTTTATTGTTTAAAAATAAAAAAAAAAATAGAGTTAAATATATATATATTTTTGGTATTATGTTGAATCATTTGGATTTTTATTTTTATTTTATTTTATTTTTTAAGTTGATTCGCATTATCTATTTTATTTTTCTTTCTCTTTTAGTTTATAAGTATAATTAAATGCACAATTTAATAAGCTCTATCAAAAAAGACAATTATTCATCTGCCTAAGGAAACTGAGACTTAAGTAGTCCATTGTGACCATCCAATTTGTCTTAGGAGTTTTATTAGTTGCACATTTTTCATTTTCATACACTTTGAAAGAAAAATTTTATTTTATTTTATTTTTATTGTATTTTCATTATTAATATTTTTTGTTTTATTTTCGTTTGTTTCATTTTATAGTTGGTATTGAAATAAGTTAATTTAATTTTATTAGTTTATGCTAGCTTGGGAACATGGTTCAAAGTGTCGTTTGGTTAAAAAAGAATTATCCTTAAGTGATATTAAAATTGAATCATCAAAAAAATATCTGGAGGTAAAATAAATCATGAAAATATGAAAAATCTAAGAGATAATTATGTCCATGTTGATAGAGAAACAATGATGAGTATAATTTAATACATATTAATAGCCCTTAAATTAATTTTTTGTTATTCATTTATTAAATAAATATTTTTATTTAATGATATTTTTATGAAATAAGAAATAAAATGGTGAAAGCTTGAAAAATGAGTAAAATTATAGTCTTTTACTTGCATGAATAATAATAATAATAATAATAATAATAATAATAATAATAAATTTTGTGAAAGAAATAATTTTTTAATAAAGTCAACTAAGTCATTTTCTTTTCTTTTGAAAAATGACATCATTTTCAAGTGTGCAATGGAGACTAAAGAGCTCACAAACCATCTTTATGCAAGCCAACTAAGGAAAACAAAGGATTCAAAGATCAAAATTATATATTTGATGCTAAAAAAGAAAATTTGCGAAAATTCAAGTCATTACCAACTATCCTTATGCAATCAAATTAAGGAAAACCAAGAATTCAAAAATCAAAGTCATATATTTGATGCTAAAGAAGAAAAATCATTTGAAAATTGGTTTCTTCATCAACTTGCCATCTAGCCATTTATGCTTATAAATAGAAGGGAAATGGCTTAGCAAAAGAAGAGCTTGTGAGGAAAAGAATTGAGAAAATAAGGAAAAAGTTGAGATTTTAAGATTAAGAATTCAAATTGCTAAAATGAGTTCTTTTGTTTGTTTTGTTATTCAAATTATGTCTTTCAAAGTTTTAATTTTACTAAAGTGGATGATGAAACCATGTTAGATTATTAATTTCTATTTTGTATTGATTCTAAATGTTTTGCAATTTAATATTCATGATTTTGGCTTCATTTGATAATATCCTTTCATCAATTCTATCATATATTTTTGATTATTAGGAAAATTATCTATACTTTATTTTTATTGAAAGAAAAGTAATTTTCTTTGATTATGTATTTTCCATTAAATTGTGTACATATAATGCTTAGAAATTATACTTTTGAAGTGAAGGAAAATCTATTTGAGAATTTAATAAAATTGAGCTTAGTGAAAAAATTAATAGAAGATAAAAAGATTGATTTCTAAACTATTTTATGAAAATTCGAATTAATACATTATAAAAATTATTAATTAAACATTGGTGAATTCTAAAACCCTAGTAATATTTTATCTAAATTTTATTTCACAAGTTCATCTACTCCTAATTGTATTATTTTGACGTTTCTATTTCTTTATCGTTATCTTAAAAAAAATTATTATTTGGAACTAAGTTAAAATTAAATTAATATGGTTTGATTATTTGGAACTAAGTTAAAATTAAATTAATATGGTTTGATTAAGCTTTTCTATAATTCTTTTTATAACTCTTTCCGTGGGAACGATTTCATTACCACTTATCTACAGAGTCAGTGATTTATACGCTTTCGAGTATAAATAAAATTTCACACACATCACCTGCAACTATTTTCCTCCCACTTCTAACCCACAACTCGTCAACCATTCCAGTTGCACCCATTTTGAATTAGCCACCAACATATTTACCTATTGACAGCCCCATCAACACTCACATCCCCATTACATGCTACCATAACCTTTCCAGCTGCTACACCCACTACAATCACAACACGAAATGCTCTGCACCCATTCCACAATTGCAGCCATCAAATTCGCAAGCCATTTCCTCCAAAACTATTTCAGCTACTATTCACACAATTGAGCAGTTCCCATCACGTCCCTTTTCTATATCCAATCCCAGTTTCCCTTTTATGGTAGAATTGACAAAACACAATGCACATTCCACCATGCCAATAGCTCTCAAAACAACTACCAAACAACACCATATGGTCACAAGAGCTCAAATAGAAAATCTAAAACCCAAAATCTTCTTCCAAGTACTACTTAGCCCAAAGAACCCACCACATACAGATCAACTGCCAAAATACCTGAATGGCGTGAAGCAATAAAGTAAGAATATGATGCTTTAAGGGTAAACAACACATGGGAACTTGTTCCTCTTGCGACGGATCAAAATATAATGGGATGCAAATGGGTTTATTGGATAATGCACAAGTCTAATGGAAGCATTGAGCGCTACCATAATGGCCAAAGGGTTTCACCAAAGACCTGGTATTGATTACTCTCATACATATAGTCCGGTTATTCGATCATATACTATTAGATTGGTTCTCTCCATAGCTATTACGAGAGGTTGGAATATAAGGCAATTGGATGTTTCCAATGCCTTTCTTCATGGCAAATTAGAAGAATATATGTATATAAGCCAACCTCCTGGATTTGAAAGCTTTTTCTTTCCTCATTATGTTTACAAATTAAAGTGCTCAATCTATGGGTTGACACAAGGATCTGTTCAATGGTTCATATGTTTAAAATTGGCTTTGCAAAATATGGAATTCAAAGGTTCTCAAATTGACTCTTCTTTCTTCTGTTTTTCAAATGGATATATTTCAGCTTATTGCTTAGTCTATATGGATGATTTAATCATCACAAGTTCATCTCTTGCTTTTACTAACCAAATAATTCGTCATTTGAGTACTGATTTTAAGCTTAAAGATCTTGTTGCTCTTTATTATTTTTTAAGTAGAAGCTACCTTTTCAATTGATGGTCTGTTACTTACACAGTCAAAATATATCAAAGATTTGTTGTATAAAGCCAATATGAACCAAGCCAACACGATTTCAACTCCTTCTTGTCTAATCTCTAAACTTTCAGCAAGTAAGGGAGAACCATTTGGAGATGCTACTCTATATCAAAGTGTTGTTGGAGGACTGCAATATCTATGCATTACATAGCTAGATATATCTTTTGTAGTCAATAAAGTATCACAATTTATGCATCAACCAACATAAGAGCATTGGACTGCCATAAAATGAATCCTTCGACACCTGCAATCATCCATTGATCATAGTCTTTTAATATGCAAGTCCCATTCTTTTACTATTTCAGCTTATAGTGATGCTGATTGGGCAAGCTCCATTGATGATCAAAAGTCAACCATGGGCTACTGCATTTTCGTTGGAAACAATTTAATATCTTAGAGTACGTGCGAACAACGAGTGGTGGCTCAGTCCTTAACTGAAGCTGAGTATCATGCTCTTGCTACTGTTGTACAAAAGGTAAATTGGCTTCAATCTCTTTTAACTAAATTAGGTTTTCAGAATTTGGAACTTCCTACTCTTTGGTGTGATAATTTAAGTGCCACATATCTTACTAATATGCCGGTGTTTCATTCTCGTTCTAAGCATTTGGAGATTGACTATCATTTTATAAAGGACAAGGTCTTCCAAAATCAATTAACAGTTAAGTATATTGCCCCTAAAGATCAATTAGCATATTTGCTTACTAAAGCATCGTCCAAACGCCGTTTTCTGCAGCTCAAAGACAAGTTGAACATTGTTTCAACCCCCGTTCAACTTACAGGAGGGTGATAAGGATAAGGAAATAGACTAACCAAATAGAGTCCTTCTTTAACGTGTATTTTGTGTTTCACTTGTATTGGGAATTCCTTGTATACAAAGTCATGTAATTATAACCAATGAGTGTTGTAGGAGTGTATATATATATAGTATTTGCTGTTGCACTTCCATGATGAATTTCTAATAATATTTGGCTACCATTTGACTTCATTCTTCTCACTCTTTTAGACCAGTCCTTCATAATAGTGCCAAACTCAATTGAGTTTTCAACCGTTGAATGCATAGTTTTCACAACAACATATGCATCTAGCTCAAAATCAACATGTGAAAATTGCAATTGAATAATCCACAACACAGCTTCCCTTAAAGCTAAAGCTTCAACCTCCTTAATCATACTATCAACTGCATGGATCTACAAGTCATAAAATTCCCATTAAGATCATGTAAAAGCATACTTAGACTAATATGACCCGATCCCACAAACATGGCAGTATCAGTGTTGCACTTTAATCTTCCTACCTTTGGTTTAGCCCAATGCACATGATGAGATGGTGCCCTTACTATCAGGTTTATCAAGCTTTCTTTTGCAGCTATCCACTCATTGAAAAATCTCATGGCAAAATTAATTGCCATTCCTTATGGAAGCAGCTTACCTTCCCACAGTTTAAAATTTCATTATCTCTAAATAATCCACATAACCATCACCATCTTACAAAGAGCAGTTTGCAGTAGAGTACTCAACAAATGAAGGATCTAGTCATAAAAATCCTCCACCAATGTAATAGAGAAACTCAGATTAACCACCTGCCAATAATGCTGAGAATAAGAACAATCAAAAAATAAATGCAGTGGATGCTTAATATCATTATTACAAAGATGGTAGCTTAATAGAACATGGATCCTTTAGAATTTAGGCTATTATTCAATAGAAGACAATCATTAGCAATCTTCCACACCAAAAATAATACTTTGGGAGGCATCTTTAAATTCCAATGTCTAGCACACCCTTCATTATTTTGATTCAAACCAGCATCTACTAAATTCTCCTGAATGAACCTATATCCTGACTTAACAAAATACACCCTATTCTTCGTATGATTCTAAATTAATATGTTGACACTTGAAGTTCTTGGAAAAAGAATTAGAAAAATTATAGAAGCTTCAAAATGATTGAAAATAGACTGAACTAAAGCCACATTTCAACCTTTAGTTGCTGGATCTATCAAATCATGAATAACCAAATCCTCCTTACTAGGAATTACAAGTGAATTAATATAAAGATGCTCTTTATTTTTAACCCATGGATTGTTCCACACCTTAATTGGCTTATTGTTACCTATTTTTCACCTACTACCTGCAGCAACAAAATTCTTTGCCACCTATACACTCCTCCATACAAAACTTGGATTACTTCCTAAAGCAGAAGAAAGATAGCTATCTCTATGGTAGTCTTTTAGCTTTGAAAATCCTAGCTACCAATGTGTTAAGTCTAGTAACTATTCGCACTTTTTGCATTGCAAGTATATGGGTCTATTGTAGTGAATAATTTTAATGAGTAAAGAGTTGTCGATCCCACAGGAAAACGAATTGATTACCAAAATTATCTAAATTTTCTAATATTTAATCTAGAAACATGAATGATGGAATAAATGAATTTTAATTAACTAATAAAATTGATTTAAAACTAAACGAACAAAAATAAATCAAGCAAATTAACTGAGATTTAATTTAATGAAAGAAAGACCTAGGGTTTAGATATCAATTGGTTTTCATGCTAATGATTCTTACACTTATGCAATTATTCCAACAAATTGAAATTAAAGGTGATTTCCCTTAGCTAAATAAAATCATCTTTCAAGGTAGATTGTTAATATCTAATTCTATTCTTACAACTATTGTTGTGGTTGTAAGAAATTTGATTAAACTCATTAAGTACATTGGAAAAATAAACAATTCACCACCTAGGGCAATACCCATATGTCTATGAGGCATTAATCCTAAGTTTGCTTTTCCCATAAACTAATATTGTATTTTCACTTTCGCTACTTCATACAACACCATAGATTATGTAAAAGGTGGCCAATCAATCACACACTTAAAGCACAAGAAAAATAATTTAATTCAATATGAATGAATAAATGATAAGTATATGTGAATTTAATAACAATCAATCAAAATCCATCTAAACCTTAGAAAAATTGATTTAGCTACTCATAATTAATTCAATGAAAGAACAAATTCAATAAATTCAATAACAAATTATGAATCCAATAAAACTAAAGAAATAATGAAATAAGATTTAGAAAACTTCTAAGAGATGGAAATTCTTGAATCTTAAAAGTTGAAGAATTGAAGTAGAAGATCCCTTCAATGGCTGTTAGTCCTCCTTCAAAATCCCATATTCTTCTCCTTCAACCCTTTACTGTGTTGCTCTTTTTTTTTCCTTAATTTTTCTGCCATCCCTTTATGCGCCCCTCTCCTCTCTTTTTTTTTTCTTTTCAAAATTCCTTCTATTGTGATTCCTAACTGTTTTCCCTTGATGTTAGTGGGTCCTAGTCATTTAAAAGGGCATTGGCTAAGATTTGTCCACATCAGCCCTTTTTATTTTATTTTAAATTCGAAACAGATTTTGCAGTAGGCGCATAGGGCTTGTGCATTTCTGGTTGTGCACTTTGGGTTGACATATTTTAGCTTAAAATTTGGCTTTGATCTTTTCTTCAATTCTTTTCCTTTATTTTTCCACTTCAATTAAGATCTAAAACCTGCAAAATCTATGAAACATATCAAAAATCATAAATTAATCAAATAAATGGAATTTTTGAGGATTTAATCCAAATTTGTACTAAAAAGTCTCTAAATTAGGGGTAAAACAATAGCAGTATTAATGTAAAATTCTAGCACATCAGTAACCAAATGTCAACCTTGTTTATTAAACAAAGCATAATTGAATGCACACAAATCCTAAAAACCCAATCCTCCTACCTCTTTCCTATTGCACAGCTTGTTCTAGCTTTGCCAATGAATTATCCTTTTCCCATCTCTACTCAAATTCCACCAAAAAGAATTGAGCATCTTTTGAAGCTCTTCACAAAGTGAAACTAGGATAACATAAATACTCATATAGTAGGTTGGAATTGCTTTAGCAATAGTTTTTATGAGCACTACTCTACCGCTATCTCTTCCACAATATTTCCTTCAAAAACCCAAAAATAGCCCACTTCTTCCTTCCAATTGAAAAAGGTAACCCCATATACCAACTTGTATTTAAAGAATTATTAACACCTAAATTTGAGATATTTGATACTGTTTATGAACCTGAACATTATAACTAAATATAATCCTAGACTTTGGCAAATTAACTGCCTAATCCGAGACCTATTCATAATACTAAAGAGTTTGTTGAATCATATTAACCTCTGTTGTTATAGCTTTGAAGAATAAAAAACTATCATCTGGAAAAAATAAATGTAAGGCACTAGGAGCCCCTCGACAAATTCGACACCTATGAATATCCCTTCTGGCCTCGGCCCTCTCAATTAAACTAGATAGCCATTCTACATAGAGAATAAATAAATAAAGATAACGAGGATCTCTTGCCAAATACCTCTCTTGGAATTATAGGACCTATACTCTGACCATTCACTAACACCATATATCTGACAGTGGAAACACATAACATATCCAACTAATCCATTTATCATTAAACCTTAGCTAACTCAACATATATTTTAGAAAATCTCAATCTACTCTGTCATAAGCATCGGTAATATCCAAATTAAATGCAACCTCCCTAGCATTACCTTGCACCTTCCTCTTTATATATATGAAGTGTCTCACTAGCTACCATAACATTGTCACATATAAATTTGCCAGGGACAAAAGTAGATTGAGACTTAGATATCAAATGAGGCAAAATGAGTTTTACTTTGTTAACCAACACTTAGCAATTATTTTGTATAAAACATTACATAATTCTATGGATTTTAAATCTTTCATAGATGAAGGGGCATCACATTTAGGAATTAACATTATATTAGTATCATTCAAGTCATCAGGAAAAGCAATTTGATCTAATCAAGATGAACAAGTAGTAAAAATATCCATACCAATTAAATCCCAAAAATGTTGATAAAAACCTAGATAAGCCCATTAAAATCTGCATTTTCTCAGGAAGCATTTGCTTAATTACCTCTAAAAATTCTTCTTTGGTGAAGGGAGTTGTAAGAAGTTTATTATCAATATTAGTTACTTTAGAATGGCGATAGCAATTAGTTGTAACTTGATCCTGGTCACTTCTAGCAAATAAAGATACAAAATAATTCTTTGCTACAAGCTGCAACCCTTCCTCATCATCTAACCATGTACCCGACTCATCCATCAATTTTACAACTTTATTCACTCATTTTCTAGAAGTGGCAGTAGCATGTAAAAATAGTATTTGCACCTTCTTTCCGTAATCAGAAAACCTTGGATCTTTGCTTTTATTAACCATCCTCTTGCTCTAATAATTCTGACAATGCTTGCCTCTCCTTCAAAAAATCAGCATTTGCCATATTATCAGAATGTAACCTTAGAGCAACAAGCCTGTCTTTGCTACTCTTAATTTTTGCTCATAAAAACCCGACCCCACGCATCCATAGATACTACACAGCACCTGAATATGCTCATAAAATCCTTGTCACTGGTTGAAACCCACACCTGATGCAAACAATCAATAAACCCAACCTCTCTAACTGAGATATTTTCATACCTAAATTTATTCATGCTCCTAAAATTGATCATACAAGCAGTTTCAAGGAGAACAGGAAAATGATCCGACGTAGATGAGATTAAATTTGTAAGCTTACAATTTGGAAATAAGCAAGCCACTATGCATTTGCAAAAGCTCAGTATAATCTCTCTTGGACGCAGTCATCTGACCCACGGTCCTTTTCCCATATCAATTGATGACCACTATTCTTAATCTCATTTAGCAATCTAAAATAGCTTTCGAAAGGCTTTCATCAACCAACTAGGATGCTCAATTCTAACTTTCTTATCATCAACACTCAGCAAATCATTATAGTCACCTGTACAACACTATGGATGCGATGAATTACTTGCTAGAGATCAGAGAAAATGCCAAGCTTCAGCATGCCTCACATGTTCTGGGAAGCCATAATAACCTATAAGTCTCCATTCAATTAAGTCATCCTCTTGTGCCAACATATCAACATGATTAAGTAACCAATTACATTGCAATGAATAGAACTATGCCACAACATAGCCAAACCACCACCTCTACCTATATGATCCACATTAAACTTACCTACAAAACCAATCTTGATTGTAATTTCCTCCACCTTTGCTTCACGAAACAATGTTTCCATTAAGAAAATAACATGTGGTCTATAAGACTTTACTATCTTATATAAATTTAGAACTACACGAGTATTACCAAGTCCTCGGCAATTCCAACTCAAGCACCTCATTGCTTTCAGCGAGCCTGCCTAATAGGCCTCGCTGCTTTATCATCAATAATGGGCAGTATTTGATCCATAGTAATAAAAGAAGCACCTCAATAAAATGAACAATTTTTGAACCATTTCTTTTATTAACTAAAGAACCTCATCTATGATCATTAAGTCCTTTCCTTGACCCTCTACAAACCCATTCCTATGTCTTTTCTTATCCTCTAAAATAGTAAGACTAACATCTCTGAATCCGTTATCTCATTTGAGCCTAAACCATGCTCATTAAGCAACAGACCACCACCAGATAATTGAATATCCTTGACATTGACGTTATCCACATCAACACCACCTTTTACACTATCTACAATGGACTTTCCACTATTTTGCACAGCTGCTCTCATCCAATTTGGTTTCAATCCTTACTATAAAAGTTCTAGAGACTTTACTTGGGCAATTTACCAAATTAAGTAGTTTTAGAAAAATAATTACAAATTTAGGTGTTTTTGAAAAGTATTTGTAAAATTTGGTTTGTTTGAAAAGTTACCAAATTTAAGTGAAAATTTAGGTGGTGTCAGCAGAGTCCACTTCCAACGGACTGGACTTGATCCAGCGGACAAGGATAGGATTTTTTTTTTTTAACAATATATATATATATATATATATATATATATTTTTTTTAACAATATATATATATATATATATATATATATATATATATATATATATATATATATGTATGTATGTATGTATGTATGTATGTATGTATGTATGTATGTATGTATGTATGTATCATACATACATACATACATACATACATACATACATACATACATATATATATATATATATATATATATATATATATATATATATATATATATATATATATATATATATGTATGTATGTATGTATGTATTATACATACATACATACATACATACATACATATATATATATATATATATATATATATATATATATATAGATTTACTTTTATAATATAATCGATGAAAAGTGTATAATAAATAGCATAACTAATATATGTTATATTAATAATGTACGGAATGAATTTTTTTATTTATTATAAAAAATAGAAAATTGACTAAGCTAAAAATTATCAAGAATTATTATTAAAAATTATGTTTTAAAATAACACAATGATGTGTTATTATTATTAATAAATATTGTTAATTATATATATATATATATATATATATATATATATATATATATATATATATATATATATATATATATATATATATATATATATATATATATATATATATATATATATATATATATATATATAATTAAATCAATAAATATAATTTAAGACGCATGTGATAATTTAAATAATATTGTATTTAATAATATAATATTTTTAATTATTATGTAATTTTAATATTATGGTATTTTAATTATTTGCAATTTAGAAATGTTAAGTTTTAGCTATGTATATGTTAGAAAATAGTAGAAATCATTAATTACATATATTAATTAAAATGAAAAAATTCAGTTGCCACAATTTCATGCCACAATTTCTATTTCTTTGAACATTTGAACGAAGGCCCATTTGTCATTGATTATTTCTCTAGACAGTATTCATTTGTATAAAAGCAAAATGTTGTGTTTGCACCAATTGACCTTCATTATTATCACCATCACCATGTTCGTCATCATCATCATCATCATCACCAAAATTAGGAGCATAAACTATAGTAGCAATGCCATTTACTCAAGTAGGATCAAGTGTTTGAAGGTAAATACTATCGGGAACATCAATGCCACTAAATAGAATTGGCCTGGAACTAAATCCTGGGAAATCAGTACCCAATCAAAACCTAGAGTCTTGAAACCTGGAGTAGTAAAAAGGTAGTAATATTGCTCCAGATGGTATTTGAGGATAATGGGAATAAGGAGGTTGTATAGGTGGCATTGATGGCATGGAAGGTCTAGCCCATGGTGTAAAAGCTTCGAAAGATGAAAAACTTGGAAAGGTCAACCGTGAAAGATTATGCATGTATTGTGGAGGATCAGTAAACACATTCGTATGAGATGACATAGCTACAAATGGACCTCTAGTGAAAGAAGGATTAGGGTCAGATTTGGAAGCTGCATTTGGATCACGGGGATGATGAAAAGATATAGGAGGTGGCATAGGAGCACTTGGAACATGAGATGGGATTAGATTTGTCCTCCATCGTTATTGATGTCTAGGTGCTGCATGAGCATTTGAGGCAGGTTTAACCCTAAGTTCTTATGAAAATAATCGAATAGGAGGTGCCGGCTGAGGGGGTGGCACAGTGAACATGCGCTTGTCCTTACGAAGGGTCCCTTGGGATCCTCTAGCAAGCTGGTGGGTTGCCTGAATAATGTTAGTCATCCTGATATGCTCATGCGCATCGGTATACATAAGATAAGTAAGTATTAATAATAAATATTTATGTTATTTATTATTTCATTAATTGAGACATTATAATACTAATCGATATTTCGACTGCAGCCCCCTCATGTGAAATCCATCTTTATGTTACCCTCCGATACCATTCAAGATACTTTGAATGGTAATGAAGTGGCCTAATTGATGGTTGCCCTTCCATCACATAACGAGCTTTGTTATTTCACAATTGAACAAACCTTAAGTGTCACTTAAGCCAATTGATATGAAGGCTATTTTTCAAGACCATAGAGTGCAATGCCTCAGTTTGGAGTGGTGCTTCTAGTGTTGGCTATTGTAATCCAAGTTGTCAAAGAACTCTATCTGGTTAGTGCCACTCAATTATATGATGCATATAAGAGGCATAATAGATCTCCAAATGTCACGTCCTTGCAAACACGCAGGTGGAAGTACTCTAAGTATGTCATGTGTGTATGGCTCCCAAAAAAACTATAGAAATAAAGATTTTTTCATTAGAATATTAATAAAAGAAGTCAACACATTATTAGTAAACATTTCAAAAATGCAACTAACCTCATCACCATGTGATACATCAAGCCTGTATCGAATTCCATTTAGTTAATGGGAGGGTGCATATGAAAAGTTTAATTGGTTACCCATCTGTATATTCAAGGTTATTAAATGTTATGAACCTTATTAAACAATTTATAATTAGTAATAGTAATCACATACCTTTGACCAAGATGAGAATCATTTATTTAAGGAAATGTTACTGATGGTACAAAGAATGGCAATCTATCCTATGCCCATAGCTGTACGAGAAATAGTGCACCCCTAATCTGTGAAACAGAAAAATTACAAGATGCACTATATAGCTCTCTGTATAAGAATGCCAAGCATGCTCCTCCCCAAATATATTGCCTTATTATCCTGATGTCCTCTAGATATGGCAGATAAATCAATGATACTCTACCAGTACTTTTATTACTGAACAATGTCCTGAAATGAGATGCAAAGGGAAAGCACATACATGACAATGTACTATGGCATCATTAGGTAGCAAATCAAAATTGTCATTCAACCATTTAATTCTTAATTGTGATCCACGAAGAGCTACAGGATCAAGTCTAAGCCCTAACAGTCTCTCATATAAGTTTGCCCAATCGTACAATGTATGACCAATGAGTGGTAGACCATTTATAGGAAGGCTAGTCTAGAAAACAACATCCTATAATGTGATGGTGCACTCTCCATCTGGTAGATGAAATGTGTGTGTCTTTGGTCTCCATTTCTCCACTAGGGTAGTGATAAGATGGTGATCTAACTTGAAAAATGCTAATGCCACTAATCCATACAATCCTGTTTTCCTTACTATATCCAATATACGAGGGTCAGTGCATATGCCCTACGTTGTTCTGCTATTTCGTCAACAGTCAAGTACCTGATCCTATACCTGATTCAATATAATGTAATTTTATTTATGGTAATAATAAAAATTCATATGAAATATTTTAACAAAATATTTGATATTGTACCTGGTTAAACCATATTACTTTAAATCTATGTTGACGCTGTAAGTGTAGAAGTGATGTATCATGCGGGCTAGGGGCTATATGTACTCTCGTGGGTGTTGACCCTAAGACATCTATAATTAGATAAACAATGAAAACACATGATTCATATATATGGTGTTTGGGTTGTCAAATTTTAATTTCTATTATATGTAACATTACAACTGTAATGATATGACTATTAGATTTGACTTAACGAAAAAACAAGATAACACAACTCATGAAATATATGATAATTTTAAATATAGAATAGATAACACAAGTAATGATATGTCAGTATATTCAATAGTATTATTAGACACAAATTTTTTTCCATATGAGATGTGACTTCTTAGAAAATAAAAAAGATGAATTGACAACACATTGCCCTAAATTTTTTGACAACTCACATGTATTGACCTAGAGATTCCATTTTAGTGCCTACATAAATGCATTGTATCAATCCATCAGTTCAAAACCAATTAGATAATGAAGGGCTAGTGCAAATTATGAATACTAGAAGAGCAAGAAATAGGTTTTGCCCTATATTCCTTATGACTATCAGGATGAGAAATATTCTGACCCAAAGGAGTATTATGCAGGTCTGTGTTGCAAATGGAATTTTAGGGTCCGGGAAGGGGAAAATTTAGTTACACAATTACATTCACTAGAAGCTCCCATTTTTATGCGATGTCTAATGAAGCTCAGATGAAGAAATATGGTAGACAATGAGGCAGCTATTAATCATATAAGGGAAGAGAATAATTGAATGTTTATTCAACTATCAAGATATTACATGTTGAAACTTGCTAAAGATCAGGCAACTGCCATTGGAAAAAGTCTAACTTCTACAGAAGTTAGTAATGTTATAATGAACCCTATGTATTTATCATATTATGAAATGTCTTATGAAGAGTAAAAATCATTTTATGTACTGAGACTATTATCTTTAAATAAATTTAAATTTAAATATATTTTGATAATAATATTTATTATTATACAAAAATCATTTTATGTACTAAGACAATTATCTTTAAATAAATATAAATTAAAATATCTTGTGATAATAATATTTATTATTAAACAAAAATCATTTTATATGCTCAGACTATTATCTTTAAATAAATATAAATTAAAATATCTTTTGATAATAATATTTATTATTATACATCATCATCATCTAATAATTCAATATCGGATAGACAATCACATGAATGTTTTAATCTTCTAAACATCGCAACTTCTCTTTCATCTTTATTTTCAACAGCTTCCTTTTCATGTTGACTAAAATATTCCCTCTTTAATCAAATTTTTATTCTATTATTCTCTTCCCTTATGCAATATAGTGCATTACAGAGTTCTAACATATTAGTCCCAGTCATGTTAACAGCAATCGAAATAGGAACAAGCAGTTTAAGTTCATATGTGTCTTCATGGAGAACTTATGATTGTCTTAATCGAAATGATCATTCATTTGTCATCGTATTGTAAATCTTAATACTGTCATGTTTAGTTGGATCAATGGGATATAAAAATTCATTGTCTAGTGCCCGATGACATCTTGTTATCCTAAATATATCACTTGGAGTATAAAACCTTGACATAATACCTATATGTAAAAAAAAATTACAAGATAAGAAAATTGACTACAACACATCACAACTATTATAATTGATGCAGAATTGATAAGTGCATATTTGACTATATTTTATCCCTTATTCTTACTTTGTTTTATCATTAAATTGAGTTTAATTTGTTTGTTAAGTGTTCTATCAGAGCACTTTAAGTGTTTTAGCTAATTTGGAGGTCACGAATCAATTTGTTTGGAAATTGCAAAGCTAAAGAGTGAATTCTGCAAATTTTGGGCAAAGACTTAAAGACATAGCAAACAACATGCCCAGGAGCACGGGTGTGTACCAAAGGTGTGTTACACCATTCTGCCCTTGTACCTGGGTGTGTTGCAGCCCATGTTAAAGAGCTGATTTTCATAAAGATATAGACACTTACACGCCTAGCAACATAGGCGTGTACTAAACCATGTAGATGAAAAATGCACCCTTTAAAAGACATTTTCAAAGAGAATATTGGGGGGAGTTTGATCTTTTAAGAGAGTTGTACTTTAAGAGAACTTTTTGAGAAGAAAGGAAGAGTTGACAGGTGAAATCAAGAGGGAAGAATGAGATTGGAGTGGATTCGAAGTGGGTGATTCAAGATCGAAGTGAAGATTTTTAAGAACTTTTCTATAGATTGTTTGATTGATCATTCTCTTCTTTCTTTTTCATTACTCTTCCAATTTACCATGAACTAAACTCTTTTTATCTAGATGGGATGAACCCTAGTTCTGATTGTATGGATTGAATAATTAGATTTTTAATCAAATCATCATAGGTTGAGTTATATTCATGATTTACATTAATAAAATCTTATTGACAATTGCTAGCTTGTTGATTTGATATGTGATTTCTTATTAAGGAGTACAGATACCCTTGATATGATTTGATCACTTATGAATATTGGGGATTGCTTGGGACATTAGAGATAGGTTTACAAAATCCTTTAGCATTTTTAAATACTTGATCTTAATGCTTTGCCTAACCTATTGAATAAGAAGAGATTCTATTTAATTTGCTCAGGGAAAAAGGGATTAATTCACTTGAGAAAGGTTTAATTCTACTTTTAAGATTGCCAACTTAGCTCATTGTTTGATTTGATTGATTCCCCATTCCATAAAATACATGAGGAGCTAGAGGGAGTTTTTATCTGGATAATCTATTCATTAATTCTTTTCTATTGATTTGGTTTATTTTTTTCATTTATTTAATTTAGTTTAATCATTAATTTATTTTAATTCTAGCTTCCTTGAAATTGGATTTACTATATAATAGTTAACATATGAGCTAATACTTATATAGTTTCCCTACGGGATTGACCTTTTTTATACTATACTATCTGAATGATAGGTACACTTGCTTGCAACTATAGTACAATAGACTTAGAGTTTATTTAACCTGTTGGAACTTTAAATACAGACCATCAAGAATATCAAATTTTAATTTTGATTACAAGTACGACAGTTATGACCAATTTGACCACATTTGCTATAAAATAAACTGCCTTTTGCATCTTCAAAATTTTTGAAATCCATCTCGTTTCCCTTTCATTTTGATCTAGGTTGGCCCTTCTTCCTCTTCCATTCTGGATTTGGCACTATGGGTAATTCATTGTACTTGGGCCAATACTCTTCATGACCTAGAGGTATGAATGCAGTCGACTAACATTACAGTGCATTTTTTAGAGCATATTATGGTGCAATATAATCCATGTAATCCAAATTAACAACCATACATGCTACAATGGAATGTGAACATGGTATCTTGCTTTGTTGGAACTTTCCACATGTGCATATTCAATATGGTATATTGACTACTTGAGTGTGGCCATGCTTTCTAAGTGCATTGTTCCTATTCATCTTTATGGAGAACACACCTTTATCTTTATCAAACACTTTAACTTGATGGCCATTCACCTTGTTAGTGTGATGTTTTAGTGTCTTAATGCAAAAAGGTGTGAATCAGTAATTTTTTTCCAGTTGTGCAGTAATAATTGACCTTTGTTCCTGGAATTTATCAACTAATTTAAAGAAAATCTTATGCATCATAGTTGTAATGGGCAAGGATATGATTTCCTCAAAGGATGAATTTAACAATTTAGCATAATTAGTAGTCATGACATCATGTTGATGTCCGCCATTATGAGCAAGCGCCCATTGTTTTTTTGGAATCTTTTCTAGCCAAGCATACCTCTTTGTATGCCTTGCATTTATTTTCTTCATATTCCTCCTGAATTTTCATATTTGATGCTCCTATCCTATTTTAAATGTAAGATAATTAGTACTTAATTAATAGTATAAATTATCATCGAATTACTTCAGATTGGAATCAGTTACTAGTTTCTTCATAGGAGGAATCTTGAATGTTGTATTGTAGTTGCTTGCAATGTGTACTATGCAATACCTATATGGATTATCCTGACATAGATAACGACTCATTGTATGTTTTATTCCAATGTGTCTATCTGAAATAACACAAACATCACTCCTTTAAAGACAAATGTATAACTTCATATTACTTTCCTTTTCAACGAAGGTGAAAGTAATTGGCAAAATTACATTATTACCATCCACAGCTTCGGCAGTTAACAATATGCTTTTATATTTACCATATAAGAATGTTCCATTAACAAATAAAATAGGCTTACAAAATTTGAAGCCTTCGATGCATGGTTTATATGCCTAGAACATTCTCTTGAATTGTTGAACACCTGGAATAAGTCAATTTTTCACAAAATGATCAGTGCATTGAATATCACACACTGAACCCCTATTAACGGTGCATGCTGCATGCATGAATATACCTAATTTTTGGTATGACTCATCCTAGTCACTATAAATATTAGCGAATGCTTTTTGCTTGCCTTGCCACATTTTCTTATAACTTGCTTGGACACCAAAGTGCTCTTACAAATTTGCCCTTAATGCCCTTACCTTTATACCAGGTTATTATTCTAACATACTTTGAATGTATGCTAATATTAAAGATGTATCACAATTTCTATGATCTTGAGTTCGTGCAAGATCACTGCACGTGTGAGGGCCGTTATATTTAGTGATCTCTTAAAAAAATCTTGTCTTTTTTGAAGTAACACATAATCTCCATTGACAATTAGTTTGGCTACTGCAAATTAATACAATTGTATTCTCTTTGGTGTCTGAACTGCGAAATTTACATCACACCCTCATGGAATATATTTTCGTTGCTGCTTTAATAGCATCCCTGGATTCAAATACCATGCCCTTATAGAATTCTTTAGAAGGATCCAATAAAACACTATAACTATCTTCTTCTTACTGATTTACCGCAGTTGAAACAACACTTGAATTAGAATATTCTGGAGTAATTGTCCTATAACCAAGCGATGTTCTTTGTAAACTACTCTCAACTTGATCATGCAAAGTCATCCAGTGATCATAGTCATCTTCATTAGTATCATCAGAATATTCAACCTCTTCATCCTCATCATTGCCACTTTCTAGATCATCACTAATTTCATCATTGTCATCCGACATATGTTCATCTTCTTCATAATCTTCATCATCTTCCTTTATATATTCATTTCCATCAATACAGACATCTTCATCCTAGACAACAGTTTCATTCATATCAATACATTCATCCTCTTCATCTATCTCATCTACATCTCCTGTAACTACATTTTCCTCATGCTTTACACTATCATTATCTTTATAATGACTTGACCCACCAATCTTAAAATTAGTTTGAGTATAAGGTTCTGTTTCATTTCGTACTTGTCTACTAGATTCACTCTCATTATATTCAACATACAACTCAAGCACTTGTAAGTACGAAAACTGTCTAGCAATGTCTATCATCTTTGCTACATCAACATTGCCCCAATTATCCATAGTAAAAAATATCATGCTTGCACCATAAGCAAATATTAGAACCCTATACATGATTTTAGTAATTTCTGCATTGCAATTTAGTTGCAATATAGTCTTTATTTTATACAGTAACATATTTAACTTTTCATCAAGAGAAACCATTTGCCAATACCCATTTGCATAGCATATGCCGATTTAAGTATAAATAACATTATTGCCTTAGTAAATGTGTAGAAATGGTATAGATGGATGACTTATTATTATCAGAATCGAGTATCATTGCATAGTATATTTTACAATTATTGGAAAGGTAAAAAAAAAAATTAACAAGTTGAAAAAATTTAACAAATTTAATGTCAATGGAATTTTTAGTTATCATTTGTATTATATTTAGTTTTAAATTATTATTATTATTATTATTATTATTATTATTATTATTATGATCATCATCATCATTACTATTATATACATAATAAAAATAAAAAACTATTGACATCATAAGCTAGACATGATTAAATTTTATTGAAAATTGAATCTTTAATTATATTAAACTTGTAATTTATATCATAATTATATATAATTAATGCAAACAAACAATTACACATAAATAATTTAATACACTAATTTAATATAAATATTGATAAAAATAAATAATTACCTCTTTTTGTTGTAAATTACTTCCAAATTTGTTCGAATATTTTTTTAGTAACTTGGAAATTATATCTTAATTATTATTTATTTAGGAAAAATGAATTTATGACCACTATTAAAGAAAAAAATTTTAATTTATTTATTATTTAACAACTTTACCTAAGCCATAAAAATATATATCTATTAAAAAAATACATTTTATTCTTGAAAACATATATTATTATTATTCTTATTACTTCGCATAATTTTTCCTAATGTCAAAAATTCATATATTATTGCATTTAAAAATTATTATTTTACATCTTTTTTTATTTCACAATTATATTATTTTTTAAAATCAAATACTCTTAAATTAAATTATACACATATTATTAAATTATACGTTTTCAATCGTATTCTTATTATTTGACAAAATTTTTTCTAGTGTCAAAAATTTATGTGTTATTTCATAAAAATTAATACTCTACATAATAATAATAATATTTCGCAAATATTATTATTTCTAATAAATTTATATTATTTAACACTTGTAAATTAGTTTACTCCAACAATAATAATAAATTATTATTACAATCAACATAATTTAACAATATTTTTTTATATAAACAAGTTTACAATTTCCTATAAATTATTATTTCTCAAACATATATATTTTTTTCACATAATTAAATTATTTACCATACTTACTAATTCCAAAAAATTATTATTTAATTACAAAAAATCATAAACAACATACATTATTTTTATTATTTCGCAAAAATCACTAAATCACATAAATATTATTTTGTAATTAATATTATCCAAAAAATTATAATTTTTAAAAATACTAATTGTAACATAAATTTACCACTTAAAAAAATTATTTCAAAAAACTGAAGCCTAAAAAAATTTATTATGCTACTTTAACATAAATATAAAAAATAATAATTACTTTTTTTTAATGCAAATTACTTCGAAATGTACTCAAAATTTTTCAAATAAAAAATTTCAAAAATTATATAATACAAGTGAAAATTTTTTCAACTATGTCTATAATTAATTATCAAAAAATCAAAAACAAATAAACAATAAAAAATTCGTATTATTTATAAATAGGTAAAAATAAATTAATTTACCTTTTTTTTTGTTCCTTTTCTACACAATAAATAAATTTACCTTTTTTTTCTTCCTTTTCAACACACTCGCTATTATCAACATATATATATTGTCAAGATTTTTTTTATTATAATTATTATTATGTATATTATTGTCTTAAACAAATTTCAATTATAATAAAAAATTAGTAAGGTACAACTGATGAGAATTCTAATTTAATTATAATAATATCAGCATTTTCACCTAACACACACCTAATACCACAGAAATTTTAAGTATATATATTTAAAAATTAATATGAAAATAATGAAAAAAAGTAACAAATATCAAAATTAACAATATCTATTAACAAAATATTTAAATTTATAAAAAAAACTTACCTTAATCAGTGATTCAACAGCAAATTAATTATTACCTTACATACAAAAAAAAAAATTATCACTACAGGTCTAGCAAAAAAAAAAAAAAATCAATATGCTATAAAAATTATAGTTAATATACTATTCAAAAATCTACTAATTTCTAACCTTAATTTGTAGTCCACTTGATAAGTTTAGAAAAAAAAAATTATAATAAAGGAAGAGAAGAAGGTTGAAAATGTGAGAAGAGAGAAGATTAATGTGATGAAAATGATAATTTTGAGAGGTTTTAAAGGCAAAATGAGTAGCAGATTACACATATTGGAGAGGCCAAATCTGAGGGGACTGGTGGCAGATTTCTAATTAGTCTACTGGATGGACCAATGGATTGGTGTTTCCAACCACCTAAAACCAGAATTTTTTTTTAAGAAATACATAATTTTTGAAATATTTTTTTAAACTAACTAAATTTGTAAATACTTTTTCAAAATCACCTAATTTAGTAAAAAGCCCACATACCTCCATTATCATCGAAACCCCTCCTCACAGGGGCCTTTAGTCAATTCCCTCACTCTCTGATTATCTCCATTGCAGGTTTTTGGAAGTGAAGATCCAAAATCTTTTTGTTTGGCTAAGCAAATCACAAACGCAATAGAAAATATTGAGTCTCTTATACTTAAACTTCCCCAAAACCCGATCACCCCTAGGTTTCCTTACCTTTTCCCATCTCTTCAATGGAATTCTAACATCAATTCATAACCAAACACACACATATAGTCTCTAAAAGCCAATATTATTTATTTCATCATAGTTTAAATACTATCCTATGAAATTACCAAGTTATTTACCTAAATTCATGACATAATACTGATAGGGAGATCATATATGTGGACCCAAAAATCCATATAGAATAGTTGAACTTGACCTTGTAGTTTTTCCCCTTTTAGTTAATGAAGAAGTAATAAGTAACTATCAAAAGACTAGGGACCCCCTTCAACGACTCTCTTCAAATCAGCCATATGAAAAAATTTGAACATATAAATGTGAGGTCTCACCCGAGCATCGGTTCGATCCATTGAAAGGATTAGAATACTCATTTAGGTTTAAACTCATGATAGAACTCTCTAAGTTAGATAGTTACCTTAATTTTATATTTATTTAGGAAAAAGTTAAGGTAAAAATCTAATTAAATGACTCCAATTTTATTCTAATAGAAAAAGTGCACTAGTTCTTGATTACTAATAGGGATTCAAGGACTAAGTTTTTAGTTTATTTAGAAAAAGATTAGTTTGGCAAATTTAATACAAATGAATTGAATTAACTTCATGAAGAATTTATATAATGTATGAACAGTTTAATTAATGCATGACATTTATTCATTCAACAATATAGTAAATAAGGCACAAGAAAGTAAAAGAAAAACATTAAATTTACAATGAAAATCTAAAATAGGGAAAACTTCCTCTAGCCCTTGTAGGTTTTAGGGAAATTACACATTCCCTAAACTAAATCCTAAAGTAATGCAAACAAGATAAAGAAAATCCTAACTATGTAAATAAGATGATAGGGGAGAGTTGCTTTATTTTAATTGGATTCGCTACTTGAACCAAGTATGCTTATGTGTCCCTTTGAATGGGAATCAGAACCCATGCAGTTCTCTCTTATAGTGAAGGGGTTTATTTGGCCAAAACTATTTACCATGTTTTGATTGAATGAGTTGATTGATTGATTACCAAGTTAAGTTAATTAGTTTAGATTTTGATTAACTATCCTAAGTGAATTAATTAAAAAAAAAAAGCAAGGAGTCTTGGAAGAAGAAGAGAGAATCCCAAAGAGGAAAATAGTAAATAAATCCCAAAGAGGGAGATAATAAATAAATCCTAATGAGAAAAACAATAAAGTAAAATAAATAAATAAAGAAAAGGAAAAGAGAAAAGAAAAGAAGATTTACCTTGAGTAGCGGGTGACAACTAACTTTGGACTGCATCTTTCCTTAGATGGATAGCGGCTTGCCTCAGACGACATTAAATTTTTGACTCAATGGGTCAACTTAGAAAGTTGCAACCCAGGTTGCTTTGCAAATTAAGGAGCAATAGCAAAGAAAAAATAATAATAAAAGAAAACTTTAAACTAAAAAGCTCATTCCTTGGTAGATCAAGCTTGTGAAGATGGTTTGCTTGATGCAAAGGCTAATCAAGCAAACAAAGAGGTAAGAAGGTGTGGAAAACTAAGTTAGAGGGCCTATATTTATAGTAGAAAGGTTGGGGGAAGAGTTTGTAATCTTTTGATGTGGGATTGTTGCCAAAAAATGACGAAAAATCTATTTTGTCTCGTTCTTGCTCCTTTCTTGTTTGTTTTTAATGATTCTAATTGCATTGTCATTGTTATTCAATCTTAGATGATCTAAGGGTGGTTTAGAGATCAAAGGCATAGGTTTCAATTCCTAGAGCTCTTTTCGTGATTTTCCCATTTAGATAGTTTTTTAAGCAATTTCGGTTTTCAAAGGTTTGTTTACCAAGTTTAAGTGCCCCTAAAGTTGAAATGCAAATTAAAGAGTGCAAAATTAATAGTTTATAGCTATCCCTTCATCAAAATTGGCCTGACCTAAAGGCAATTCTAATGATAATGAACCAAGAGATGAGGGATGTCTAAGTCAGAGCTTAGACATATTTAGGTGAAAGGCATGGTTGAATTTTAAAGGTAAAGGGTAGGTGAAAAAGGAACCACAGAGATGTTTGAGTACTTGTTTCCAAACATTTATGGGTAAAGTTGATGGATGGATTTAATAGAGGCGGGAGAATGAACCACATAGATGTCTAGGTGATTGTTTCCTAAATATTTATAGGTGTAATATCCTAAGGCAATCCTGATCTAACTTTGAAAGAGAAACCTAACCTTATGCTAGGTTAATGATCCTAAGGCTATCCTAGGATAGTTTGATTATAAAGAAGATACCTAATTCATATTTAAGATATGGATCCTAAGGCTATCTTAGGATGGTTCTGATTAAAAGAGATACCTAATTCAGATTTAATGTATGGATCCTAAGGCTATCCTAGGATGAGTCTGATGTTGGAAGAGAAACCTCACCCTATATTAAATTGATGATCTTAAGGCTATCCTAGGATGATCTAATTTTGAAAGAGAAACCTAATTCTTCTTTAAGGTATAGATTCTAAGGCTATCCTAGGATGGGTCTGATTCTAAAACAGATACCTAATTTAGTTTTAAGGTGTGGTTTAATGTTGGAGATGTTGATGGCCCCAGTATTGGTTTGGAAACTCTGTTTGACAATTTATCAGTTTAATGATCCGTCTTGTTTCAAGAATTTGGATTAATGATCTTTCTTGATTTAGACTGATGATTTGCCTTGCTTTGAGTATTTGGATGGATTGATGATCACCTTGATTCAAGAGCCTATTTAATGCAAAATGCATATGATTATGCAATGATTGGATACTTTGAACTTGTGAAAGGTTAGCTTGGTATAAAAGTGTTTATCTTTTAGGAGAAAGATGCCCCCATTTTGAAAGGTGAATATTTGTTAGAGAGGTGTCCCCACTTTAAAAAGATAAAGGAAAGTTGTTAGGTCATTTTTTTCAGATAGACTAGCTTAGGGTGGTAGGTTCATACATGACTTAGACTGGATATAAGGGTAATCGATCAAAGGCTATTGATTAGGCCTTAGAAGAAGGCTAGGTCAAATATGAAAGAGATCAAACTAATCAACTTAGAAAGGCTTTAGCATGACTAGTCTTAGAGAAAATCAATTTAGAAGCTTGATCTATTTTGGTTATATAAGAAGTCATATTAGAGGCTCAGTCAGTTTTAGATTGAAAGGCTCTATAAAGGTTTGGCATTTAGGAGTTTATTTGAAAGGCTCAGTTAAGTTTTGCCTTAAGGCCTTGTTAGATTTAGCTTGAAATGCTCGGTTAAGTTTTTAGTCTTAGAGAGATAAAGTTGGCTTGTTTAGGGAGATCAGGCTAGGAGGCTAGACTTTATAGGAGGTCATGCTAGAACGCTAATCCTAACTTAGAGGAAAGATTAGGCTAAGAAATCAATTTGGAAGTCATAGTCAAATTTAGCCTTAGAGGAGATCATAGGCTTCATAAATGAAGGCTTTTTTTGGGAATGAGCTTTATAATGAAGGCTTATAGGTTTAGGCTTTATGGTGAAGGTTTCGTAGTTTAGGTTTCATAGTGAATGCCTCTTGGTGAAGGCTTTTGTCTTTGAGGATAATTTTTTTAACTTGGGCTTTACTACAAGGGTGCCTTGGACCTCTTTAGAAAATGGTTAGCTTTAGCTCAAGTATAATGCTAAAGGTTTTGATCATATGGTGACCACAAGGTCATGGATAAGGGTTTGCCCTTTGACATAGTTGCATTAATATGAGAAGATTAAGCTGAGAATAGTTTGTAGGCCTTAAGAGACTTTGATTTTAGGGATCATATATTTTGCTAAGGAGGCTTGATCCTTTCAAGGATAATGAAATGTTACTAGAGAGGTATGGGATGGGCTTTGATTGGTTCTAGTCCTTCATAGTCAACTTTAGGATGATGACTTAACTTTTGGTTTTGTCAAGAAATTTCACTTAGATGATGATTATTCCTAAGAGAATTGAGATTTTTGGTTTTGCTCACGTTGACATTTTTCCAAATAAAAAATGGTATAAGGCTCGAGGTTGAAAGGATTGTATGATTTGCCAATGAGGCTTCGAATGAAGTTTTGGGAATGGTTTAAAGGTAGATTAGAACTTTTGAAAAGGATTAGGGAGGTTGTATGATTTTGCTATTTATAGCATGATTAATGAAAAAAGAGCAAGTCAAGCTTTTCTTACTGCTTGAGATTGAAGAGACTCTTAGAGTGACACTCTATTAGTTTGAACGTAGATTAAAGGGAAGTGCCCCTAAAGGACTAGTGAGAAGAGACAACTTAGGGATCATACTCTTAATAAGAGATAAGAATTTGATGAAAGGGAGATATGCATTAGCTCTTCGAGCTAAGTGCGGGACAAATTGACAAGAGATGATGATGTTCTAAGAAGACATGCTCCCATTATAAGATAATGGCATAGAAGATAGCATAACTTTCAAGAACAAGCCTCTAGTGAGGAAAGATGACTTTGAAAAAATAAGACAAGAGGATTGACTAGAGACCATTTGACAATTATAGACACAAAGAAAGATGAATAGGATGAGCCTTCTATCTCTCTCTCTCTCAGCTCTAACTTCTGCCTAAGCTACCCTTTTCGATTTTCAACTTGGTAAGCTTAAATTAATGAAATTTGGAAGAAAACATTTCATCATGATTTGGGCTACTAATTTTCTTTATGTTGAGGGATCTGACCTTTGAATTCTGGGTTTGACAAAGGTCTTCTTTGAACTTGTTGCCCCTTGTTGAGGTGCATCATTTGATTACCCAATGTGCAATGGATAATTATATTTACTTGCTCTTTGTACTTTAACTATTTGATGAGAGGTTTATTACTTGACCTTTTTTTTATTAGGAGTTGGTGAAGTGATTGCTGATTTATAAGAATGACAGCACCTTATAGTCCGATCTATGCTAATTGTGGTGGATTTAATAATAAAAATGACTGTTTGTTCATTTCTCTTTCCTTTTTTTCTTCTTTTTCTCTCTTTCTTTTTTTTCTTCTTTTTCTCTCTCTTTTCTCTTTTTTTTTCTTCTTTTTCTCCCTCTTTTTCTTTTTTTTTTTTTTAAGCTCATCCATGTCAGACTAAATAATGAAGACAAGAAAATTAATTCATAAATAATGAAAAGAAAATGTAGATGCATTACTATAAAGGAAATTTTATTATAACATAAAAAAAGGATTGACATGGTCGATAAAAATACAAGAAAAAGAAAATAAAATGATAGACTCTGACTAAGATTTAGACTTAGACTTTGAGATTTGGACTTAGATTTAGATTTGAATTGAGATTCAACATCAGAAAGATCATATTTAAACCCTTCCATGTCATGCCACTTGGGGCTGAGGTAAGGTAGGATTGAGTTGGGTTCATGTTTTTCAACACCATTCGAGTAAGTGATGGGAAATTTAGGTTGAATTGAATTAATTTGGATGCATTATTCAACTTTTAATATAGTTGAAACTAAAGCTTTTAAGGTGGGTAAGTATTGAGTTAGCAAGTGGGCTTGGTAGATCAAGAGTAGATTCTTGATAAGGATATCTACTTGTTCTTGCTCGGTTGGCCTGTTTACCATTTGAGCAACTTTAGCCTCTACTTAGCAAGGAACATAGAGAAGGACTTATTTGGAAGCTATTTAGCACTTTTTAGGTCTATTTTTGTTATATCCACTTCAATATTGTAGTGGTATTGCTTGACAAATACTTTGTAAAAGTCATTCTAGGTCTATTTTTAGGTGTCATCCAAGTCAATAAAACATCTTAAGGTAGCACCAGTAAGAGTTTATTGGAAGAGTTGAGCAAGGAGCTCGTTATTAAGACCAAATGGATGCATTGCCCCTACATAGATTTTCAAATGGATCTTGAGATAAGTGGTACCATTGTCACATCTTAACTTTAGAGATATGATTGTCCTAGAACACAGGGAGACATAAGGTCACTCACGCCCATAAAACCAACTTATACATACATAAGTCATAACTAGGATCGTACTAAACCTTGCACAATAACTCATTTAAAATGTTATATAAAAACCTTTAGTTGTGGAAGACAGTAATTAACACTTCACTTATAATCCATAAGGAAATAATATTCATAATCCACTCAAAAACCTTAATAAATAACATCTTAAAATAAACATAAAAAATAAATATTCCTAGAGCATCTAATGACAACCTTTCATAGTATGGTATTATTAATGACTTTGACAATGAATCCCTAAGCATAGTAGAATGCTTGAGCCATCTCCTTACCTTCTCACATTTACTCACCTGGAAAACCACACGAAAAGAAAAAGGGGTGAGATAGATGATCTTAATGAGTAAATGATATAACATTAACATATATTCCTTTGAAAAGGAAATTCATAGCTTATACACATAGTTCATGATTTACAAATCATGAATCAAGTTGCAATTTAACAAGTTTGCAGAAATCACACTTATAACACATAAAGAGTGAAGGCTATTGCTCTATCACTCGAACACATAGAGTAGAGGTGGCATTAAACTAAATTCAAACTCCTATCACATAAAAGGCATGAAGTTGATCAGGCCCTATGGCTAGAACCACCCCTTTTTAGCTGAGGTGGATACACTACCCCTATCCATTAGGTTAAGACTGTGTGCACAGGTTCCGATGATTACCCGCATCAGCACGAGGACTTCTGTATAAAGGGTTAAAGGTACCATAGCTAGAGCTAATGGTATTCACATATAACAATAACATTTAAGGCAATAATAACATGTATCACAATAGCAATGACAATTTAATTTTTGAGCAAAAGATACAAAGATAGTGTAGTTCCAGAAAGAATATAAGTTAGAGCAATAATCACAAAGAATTATCATTGGATAAATAAAATGGTTTTTGGACTAATCGTCCTTTGGCAACCCAAGCTTAACAAAGAAATCATTTAATCATATTTTAGGATAGGAAGAACTTGGGTTTGAAAGATCTCAAAAGCTCACATAATATGATATCACATATTTGAAACATAATATAATGTTACTCACGCTTGTAGCATGAATATAGTGTTTACTCACCTTGTGATTCCTTTGCTCCTAGTACACGTAGCTTTTTTGAACCTCTAAAGCTCCTCAAGCTCTATCATAATTTTTAATTCAATACTTAGTATTTATTTAATCATGATACTATCTTATCCCATAGCTACCTCATGCATATATAACATTCACATACACTTAGAGTTGCATATATAAGTGCACTCATCACTTGTACATAACATGTTGACTTAAAAGTCTCATACACTTACCCTTTATAGACCCATGTGAAAACACATTACAATAATGTCAATACCATTCTAAGGTAAACACAATATCATTACCTCAATATCAATTCACTTTAACAATCATCTTAGTACACTTAGCACTTCCATACATGTCAACTTAACAAATTTCTTTCTAGCATCATGCTTATCTCTTATGATCATTCTTTCAATCAATCTCTTCATAAATTCAAGATCATTAATTCATTATCAAATTATCATACAACTTACTTCCATATTATCTAGTCACATTCACATATTAATCACAACCTAAGGTTAAGATACCTTAAGTATACCCAATTGCCTCTAGTCTTGTCTAGGGTCATTCCTTCTATTAACATGCAATTTAATCATTTATCATCCATTTATACATGTCAATAATAATCAAAATACATTGCATAAAAATTATAGACATTGGAATAAAAATCCTATGGTAGGCCAAATACCCTATTAACAGAAAAACTAAATTTTTCTTACTTTTCGCACTTTCCATCTATTACAGTAATATGTAAAATATGGTTTGAACCAAGAATTTTCATGTAATCAAAACAAAAATCATTTTAGAATATAACCATGTAGGAATCAACCCATATATAAATCCATATGCATGAAAATTTCTAACCTTAGGTTCTAGGATGCAAAATTATGAGTTTTCTTGTTTCTAGTACTTTCCGGTCATTATAGGATTATGTAAGCATGTGATTTAAATCATTAGTTTTCATTCAATCACAACAAATCTCAGTTTAGAATATCAATATGTACAAATTGGTAGCCATGGATGTTTTCCATACATGAAAATTCCAAATTTAAGGTTTAGGAAGAAAATTATGAGTTTGCAAGCTTTCCGTTTATTACAGCGATATGCAAATACATGATTTAAATCATTATTCTTCATCCAAAAAAAAGAAATATT